>JAQZBX010000464.1:0-53960 GCA_029593785.1 Cabassous unicinctus | reverse complement strand
CCCTGTATGATGTTATGAATGTTTGTTTTGTAAGTTCACAACTTTTCCTATATACTTATTTTTTATGTATGTTCATGTATAAATGATATAAAAATAATAATAGGGTGGGTTGGAGGAAACTACTTTGGTTACTAGTAATATTTTGAGGATGCTATTTAATCATTAGTTAAAAATATTTAACAATAATGCAAGGCATTGGTGGTAGGGTGCAGTATGAGAGCCCTGTATGTTGTTATGTATGTTTGTTTTGTAAGTTCACAACTATTGCTATACACTTATTGTTTATGTATGTTCGTGTATGAGTGACATTCTTCAATAAATTTTTAAAAATGCAATGCATAAAAAGTAATGATAAATCTGTGGTTTTGGACATACAATTTAAAATACATAATTTGTAAAAAGTACATAACAGGTGGCGGGGGATGGAGGGGTATCTGAACAGTGTATGTGTAGGCTATTCAAATTAAGTGGATATCAAAACAAATATGATACATTATATACATTTTTTGTATTATATTTTATATTTGTAGCACATTCTCATTTCTTCCTGAATTCATTTTTCATATATTTTGTTTGTGGTTATTATGAGATTAACAAATATAATACAAAAAATGTATATAACACAAAAAAATAAAATACAAAAAAAAGAAATATGAAAGGAGTCATTACCAGAGGAATTAAGGTTTGAAAAAGGTATGACTTACAAAGACTAAATAGCAAAATGGCAGAAGAAAGTCCTGCATTATCAGGAGTAACTTTAAATGCAAATGGATTAAACTCTATAGTCAAAAGGTAGAAATTGGCATAATGCATAAAAATCATGAACTAAATATGCTTACAAGAGGCTGACCTTAAATTCAAAGACATAAATAAGTGGAAGGTGAAAGGATGGAAAAAATATACCATGCAAGTAAAAACCAAAAGAGAGTTGAGGTAGCTCTATTAAAATCAGATAAAATAGACAAAGTAAAAAAATAAATAAATAAATAACTGTTGCAAAGGGCAAAGATGGTCATTATATACTGATAAAGGTATCAATTCTTCAAGAAAACATAACGATTATAAACACATATGCACCTAATGGCACGGTATCAAAATGTATGAAGCAAATATTGACAGATTTGAAGGGAGAAATAGAAGGCTCTACATTAATAGGAGACTTCAATATACCACTTTCAATAATGGATAAAAATCTAGACAGAAGATCATAAAGGAAATAGAAGACTTGACTGATACTCTAAATCAACCAGACTTAACAGACATATATAGAACACATCACCAAACAGCAGAAGAATACATACTCATCTCCACCTAACATGGGTAATTACACAGTATAGACCATATGTTCACAAACCAAGTCTCAATGAATTCAAATATATTTAAATTATGCAGTGTATCTTCTCCAACCACACTGGGATGAACCAATAACAGAGGAAGAAATGGAAAATTCACAAATATGTGGAAGTTAAACAACATACTCTTAACCAATGGATTAAAGAAGAAATTACAAGGGAAATTAGGAAATATCTTGAGGCAAATGAACATGAAAACACAGCATACCAAAACTTATGAGATGCAGCAAAAGCTGAAGGGGAATTTATAACACTAAATGCTTACATTAGAAAGAAGGGACATCTCAAATCAGAGACCTAATCCCAACACCGAAAGATGTTGAGAAAGATGAGCAAACTAAATTGAAAGCAAAAGAAATAACAAAGGTTAGAGCAGAGATAAAAGAAGTAGAGAATGAGAAAAACAATAGTCAATATCACCAAAAGCTGGTGCTTTGAAAAGATCAATCAAATTGAAAAATCTTTAGCTAGACTGACAAAAAAAAAGACACAAATAAGCAAAATCAGAACTGAAAAGAGGATATTACTACCGGCCCCAGAGAAAAAAGACTATAAAAGGATACTATGAACAACTGTAAATCAATATAGATAACCTAGGTGAAATGGACAAATTCCTAGAAACATATAAACTACCTATACTGACTCAAGAAGAAAGAAAATCTCAATAAACAAATACTTAGTAAAGAAAATTGAATCAGTAATAAAAAATCTCCCCAGAAAGAAAAGCCCAGGACCAGATGGCTTCACAGGATAATTCTACAAAACATTTCAAGAAAATTTAACTCCAATTCTGCTTTGAATAGAAGGGAACACTCCCTAACTAATGTTATGAGACCAAAATCATCCGTATATAAAAGCCAGATAGAGACACCACAAAAAAAGGAAAATGAGAGGCCAATATCCTTTATGAATATAGATGCAAATTTCCTTAACAAAATACTAACAAACAAAATCCAACAACACATTAAAAGAATCATACACCATGGTCAAGTGGAATTTACCCCAGGTGTGCAAGGATGGCTCAACATAAGAAAATCAGTTAATGTAATATGTCACATTAACAGAATAAAGGTTAAAAAAACACAAATCATCTCAATTGATGCAAGAAAGGCATTTGACAAAATCTAGCACCTTTTTTTTCATAAAAACATTTAGAAAACTATGAATAGAAGGAAACGTTCTTAATATGATAAAGGGCATATATGAAAAGTCCACAAAAACATCATGTCAAATGGTAAAAGACTGGAAGATTTCCCTTTAAGATCAGAAACAAGGCACGGATGCCCAATGTCACCACTGTTATTCAACATTGTGCTGGAAGCTCTAGCCAGAGCAATTAGGCAAGAAAAAGAAATTCAAGGCATCCAAGTTGGAAAAGAAGAAATAAAAATTTCTCTATTTGCACATGATATATTATATATAGAAAATCCTGAAAAATCCACAACAAACTCCTAGAGCTAATAAATTCAGCAAAGTGGTGGGGTACAAGATCAACACTCCCAAATCAGTGATGTTTGTAAACACTGGCAAGAAAAAATTCCATTTACAATAGCAACTAAAAGAATCAAATATCTAGGAATAAATCTAGCCATGAGTGTTTTGGTAAATCTATTGTAGGTGAGACCTTTTCATTATTCAGTTAAGGGCCTTTTGATTAGGTTACTTCATTTAAGCCTGGCCCAGGGTGGGTCATAATCCTCTTACTGGAGACCTTTATAAATGGGATGAATGTGGAGAGAAACACATAAGCAGAGACAATGCCATGAAGTCAGAAGCTGTAAGCAATGAAACCCAGAGAGAAGGAAGAGACCAGCAGATGCCCCATGTGCCTTGCCAAATGGCAGAGATATCCAGGATCACTGGCAGCTGGTCGTCTGGGAGAAAACATCGCCTGGTGATGCCTTGATTTGGACATTTTCACAGCCTCAGAACTGTAAGCTTGCAAGCAAATAAATCCCCATTGTAAAAGCCAACCCATTTCTGGTATATTCCATTTTGGCAGCCTAGCAAACTAAAATAGATGTCAAGGACCTGAAAACAGAAAACTATAAAACATTGCTAAAGGAAATCAAAGAAGACCTAAATAAATGGAAGTACATTATGTGTTCAAGGACATGTTGTTAAGATGTCAATTCTACCCAAAGTGATTTGCAAAATCATTGCAATTCCAAGCAATGCAATTCCAACCAAAATTCCAACAACATTCTTTGCAAAAATGGAAAAGCCAATCATCAGATTAAATGAAAGGGTTAAGGGGCCCTGAATAGCTAAAACCATTTTGAAAATGAAAAACAAAGTTGACAGACTCTCACTTCTCGATTATAAAACATATTACAAAGCCACAGTAATCAAAACAGGGCAAACATAAAGACCAATGGAATCAAATTGAGCATTCAGAAATCAACCCTCACATTTTTGGCCAACTGATTTTGACAAGGGTGCCAGGTCCACTCAATTGGGAAAGAATAGTCTCTTAAACTAATGGTGCTGGGAAAACTGGTAACATATACCAGGAACCCAGGGATTAACCATTCCAATACTCAGAATGGAGTGGACCACTACCTGTCACCATTTACGAAATCAGCTGAAAATGGACACAAATACAAGAAATAGAATTATAAAACTCCTTGAAGAAAAGATAGGAAAGTCTCTTCAAAACCTTGTGTTATGAATATGGGTGATATTACATATATAAGACTGTTTTTACAAAATATAAATACAAATATACTAGAGAAAAAGAAAATGACTAGCAGCTATGTATGGCAGGGGAAGCATAGAGAGATTGAAAGGTGATGAGTTTTGTTTATTATTATTGGAATAATGAAAGTGCTCTAAGAATGATTGAAGTGATGAATGCCCAACTATGTGATTATACTGAATACCATTGATTTTACACTTTGGATGGATTTATGCTTTATTAATATGTATCAATAAAATTGATTTGATTAAAAAGAACCTTATGTTAGGCAATGGACTTTATACCCAAAGCATGAGCAACAACAGAAAAAATAGATAACGGGGACCTCATCAAAATAAAAAAAAATTTTGTGCATCAAAGAACATGAAAGTAAAAAGACAATCTACACAATGGGAGAGAATATTTGGAAGCCACATATCTGACAATGGTTTAAAATCCAGAATATATAAAGAAATCCTACAACTCAGCAACAAAAATTCAAACAACCCAATTTTTAAAAAATGGGAAAAAGACATGAATAGATATTTCTACAAAGAAGATATACAAATGGCCAAAAACCATATGAAAAGATATTTGACATGCAAATCAAAACCACAATATGATACCATTTCACACCCACTAGAATGACTACTGTTAAAAAAAACAAACAGGGAGCGGATATGGCTCAAGCAGTTGGGCATACACCTCCCACAAGGAAGGTCCCGGGTTCAGTTCCTGGTGCTACCTAAAGAAGATGAGCTGATGCAATAAGCTGACACAACAAGCTGGGAGCAGATGTAGCTCAAGCGGTTGGGCATCCGCATCCCACATGGAAGGTCCCAGGTTCGGTTCCCGGTGCCTCCTAAAGAAGACAAACAGACAATAAGCTGACACAGTGAGTGGATGGACACAGCGAGCAGGCAGACAAGAGAGCCATCTCAGGAGGGGGAAAAAGAAACAGAAAATTACAAGTGTTGGAGAAGATGTGGAAAAATGGAAACACTCTTTCATTGTTGGCAGCAATGTAAAATGGTGTAGTCACTGTGGAAGACAGTTTGGCAGTTCCTCAGAAAGTTAAGTAAAGAAATACCATATCACCCAGCAATCCCACTTCTAATTGATTGAAATCAGAGGCTTGAACAGATATTTGCACACTGATGTACATAGTGGTATTATTCACAATTGCAAAAATATGGAAGCAAACCAAATGTCCATTAATCAATGAATGGATAGACAAAATTTGGTTTATACGTACAATGGAATATTATTCAGCCATAAAAATGAATGAAGTTCTGATACATGCAACAACAGAGATGAAGCTTGAAGACATCATGTTGAGTGAAAGGAGCCTGGCCCAAAAAGAGAAATATTGTATGATCTCTCTGACATGTACTAATTAGAATAAGCAAATTCATAGAAATTAGAATATAGGTTACTAGGACTGGATAGAGAATGAGGTGTAAACTCTTAATTTGTTCAGAGTTTCTATTTGGGTTGATGGAATGGATGTGGTAGCATAACATTGTCAATGTAGTTAATAGCACTGAATTAAATTTGAATGTGGTTAAAAGGGGAAATTTTATGTTGTACATATGTTCTAGAATAAAAATTTGAAAAAACATATTATACAGCACGACAGTGAACCCTAATGTTAAACATGAATTATCATTAATAGTACAATTATAAAAATGTTCTTTCATCAATTGTAGCAAATGTGCCATCCTTATGCAAAGTGTTAAAATTGGGTGGTATATGGGAATTCTGAATTTTATGGATGATTTTCCAATAAACCCACAACTTCTCTAACGTACAAATTACAAAAAAAAAATTCAAAGTAGTTATATAACTTTCTCTTTCTCCACTTTATTTACTTGGGTGTCAAATAAATTTGTGGCATGACAAGAGCATACTTCTCAGAAATTTGGCTTTTTCATTTCATTGACACAAGTTTTTAAATCTTTTACACACTAATATTTGAAAAATAGATAAGGCTCAAAATTAGAAGGTCTTAAATGCCTTTTTAAAGAGTCTGGTATTTTCACATTTCCTATAACATCAAACTTAAAGACTTATAATGAGCAGCAGCATCCAGTTTATACTTTAAGATGATCACTTTCATAGCAATGTAGATAACTGAAGGGGAGGCATTACAATAGTTGTTTAATTAGGCAACCAAATAAAAAGCTATTGTAATGATTCAGCATTATTTATCTCTATTAAGGCAGTAAATAACAGACCAGAACTAATTGGAAAGTCAAATTGACAGGACTTAGTGACTAATTGGATGTGGAATGTCATGGAAAGAGTAGAGGGATGATGAAGAGACTTCTAATTGGCTTGTATGGATGTATTGTGGTAGCAAAATAAATTTAGATCATAGAAGGAAAAACCGTTATCGCATCTGAGGAGGGAGGCATATGGTGGATTTGATTTGTGCCAAACTGAGTTTAGGCCTGGTAGACCTCTGGATTGGAAATATCCAGCAGGTATTTTGATACATGAGGCATAAGCTCAGAAGAGTAATCAGGACAGTTTGACCAGCCTTTGTAGGAAGGAGAAACACCTACTCTAATTTTCCTATCAACTGCTAAAGCAGTAAAGCTTTCTGCCCAGAAATCTGGCTGGCATCCCAGAGAAAATTTGGTAGTTGAATGGACATTCTCTTCAGATGCCCAGAAGAAAAGAAAATGCGGAAATGCTAATAAATGCAGCTCCATGCCTTGTTCTTAAAAACTTTCATTTCATTAGTTAGTTGCCCCTTGCTTTGCAAAACCTTGTGTTAATGCATGTCTGTTCCTTCTCTTAATAAAGGCAATTACATTTTAATGCATTAGGTTGGAATACTGCCAAGAAGTTTCAGGCAACAATACACAACTAATTGGAAATACTCAGCACCCACTTGGCCAAAAACAACCCTGCTGGCGACCACCTATTTACACAGCAAGTGAGCCCTGAAACCCACATGTTCTGCCCCATCCCTTGTCCCAGTGATCGAAAGAGAGGACCCACCAGACAAGCTGGAAACTGGACCCCATTTAGAGAGGTGAGGAAGAAACAAGAAAATGTTGTGTGGAGATTAGAATAAAGGGATGGGAATTGGAAACTCCAGGCTCTGCTTCATTCTTGGCCAGACTTTAAGGAGTAGCCAACTCCCTTACCCCAGGGCTCCTTCCACATCCCCTGCCGCTGTAGCAGCAGCCCCTGGCAGGGGCTGGCTTTTGCTGAGCCAACATTCAAAAAATGAATTTGAGTAATATCGGGAAAGTTTTAGGTGCTTGATATATTAAGGTTCTTTGGGTTGCAAATAAACAGAAACCAGCTAGTGCTGGCTTAGATTTAAAGACAGCTTTTTTTTTGGAAGGCTACTGATGTAACATAGAGAATCCAACAGAAATTAATAAAGTAACAGAATGAGGTGGGAACAAGAATTTCTCCAGGAATGAGTAGGAAATTTTAGACCCTTTCTTATAGCTCTTCAATGAATCTGACTTGGCTCCCAATTTCTAGACTTCAGACCTCAGGTAAAATTGTCAAGGGAATGAATTGGACCCATTTGGGCCAGCTATGGCCAAAGGGTGATAAAGTGATATAATATAAATATGGCTTCCATTGCCTTAACCTATGGATCAGGATCCTCTTCTGTGGTAGAGAAAAGTGGCTGGGTAGATACTCTAATAAGTGTCTACTACACTGGGATAGTGGCATTAGTATGTCACTTTTTCTCACATTATATTGGCTAAAGCAAATCACATGGCCAAGTGTGACATCAATGGTGCATGGAATTATATCCCTCCCATAGGCAGGCACTGCAAGGCAATGGCTACAGGTAGATATGTGTAATCTTTTAGGAGGAGGGGAGTAAATAACTGGGAACAATGATACTATTTACCATTAGTGATTCAGGTCTTCACTATCAAGTCAGCCTAGCTGTTGATCCCACTGAGAGCTGGTTTACAAGATGTAGCCTGATCACTAAAATAGGCAGAAGTCACTTTTCCTTGGCCTTGTGCCCTGCTCTCATTACTATCCTCATTACCATCACTGTGTCTGGTTGCACTTTAAGTTACTGAGAGGATAATTTGCCTGGTAGCCCTGTTTATCTTCACCACATGCTTTTAGGCCAATCTGACCCACTATGTATGACACACCTGGCAGCCAATACAAGAAAATATAGGTTAGGTGAATTTGGATGAAGTGGTCTTCCTTACTGACTTTCTGTCTAGTTGTCATATCAATGGTTGAGAGAAGTATTGAAATCCCCAAATACAATTGTTGAATTGTCTATTTGTCCATTCAATTCTGTAGTTTTTAAAAATATGTTTTGGGGCTCTGCTTTTAGGTGCATACATATTTGTAATTGTTATATCTACCTGATGCATTGACTTTTGTTATTATGAAATTACCTTCTTTGTCTTTAGTAGTTCTTGTCTAAATTCTATTTTGTGTGATAGTAACAGAGCCCCTCCAACTGTCTTACATGATTTATCTTTTTCCCATTTTTTAAAAATTTTCAACGTATTTGCATCTTTAAATCTGACATGTGTCTCTTGTAGGCAGCATGTAGTGGGTCTTGCTTTTTTATCCAGTCTGAATCTCTGCCATTTGATTAAGGTATTTAGTCCATTTACATTTAATGTACTTATGCCTGCCATTTTACTGTTTGTTTTCTATATGTCTCATAGCTTTTTTTGTTCCTCTATCCCTAATTTACTACATTTTCTTGTGTTATACAAATATTTTAGTGTACCATTTTAATCACTATGTTGTTTTAATTATATTTTTGAAATATTTTAAGGAGTTATTTTAGAGACTTCAATATTTAACTTATCACAATCTACCCCAAACCAATACTGACATCATTCCAGCAAAATATAGTAATATTGCACCAGTATAGATCTGCTTCCTTCCCCTCTTTGAATAATGTCATATATATTGCAACTGTCATAAACCCTAAATTATAATATATGGAATATATTATAATGAGTTATAATTATTGATGTAAGCAATCTTATGATTTTTTTAAAGAAATTAAGAGATTAAAAGCACAAAATTCTGTTTATATATACATATACTCTTATGTTTACATTCCATATATTTATCTGCATATTTACCATATCTCTACCTGTAGATGCAAGTTATCATCTGATGTCACTTTCTTTCAGCAAGAAAGACTTTTGTAGGGAAGATATGATAGCAATGAATTCCTCAGTTTTGTTTTGTTTTTTTAATTTGGGAATGTTTCTCCACTTTCACCTTTTAGGGATAAGTTTGCTAGTATATAATTCCTGATTAACAATTCTTGTCTTTCAACACTTAGAATATGTCATTCAACTGCCTTTTGGACTCAATTGTTACTGTGAAATGTATTGTTGCTTCTCTGTATGTGATATTATTTCTCTTCCTGTTTTCAAAATTACTCTCTTTGCTTTAACTTTCAGCAATATGACCATGTTGTGCCAACTTGTGGTTCTTCACATTTACTCTACTAGGGGTTTGTTGAAATTCTTGGATCTGTAAGTTATTTTTCTTACATCAAATTTGAGAACGTTGGGTCATTATATCATCAAATATTTTTTCTGTCTCTCTCTACTTTCCTTATGGGACCCATTACATATATATTGAAATACCTGACACTGCTCCAGAGTATCTGAGACTGTGCTCATTTTCTTTAATCTTTTTCCACTCTATTACTCAGTTTGGATAATTTCTATTTACCTACAAGTTCACTGATATTTATTTCATCTTAAACATGCATTTGAGGATATCTGGTGATATTTTTCATTTCAGTTATTGTACTTTACTAGTCTAGAATTTCCATTTGATTCTTTTTTATATTTTCCATTTCTCTACCTGGGTTTCCTGTTTGTTGATTTATTGTTAGGATTTTTTTCTTTAATTCTATGAAAGTAATTTCATTTGTCTTTAAATATATTTATAATGGCTGCTTCAACCTTTTTGTCTGGGAAATCTAATATCTGGATTATTTAACCCCCTCCTGATTGTTGTGAGTTGGAGAATGCAGTCAAAGTTTCATACAATTCTTAAGTCTCCTCTCTCATTTTTTACCAAGCTTTCTCAGGTCTCCCCTATGCCAGATAGCTAGGAATATGTGGAAATCTTTTCTCAGGATTTCTATGGCTTTCTCATTTCCAGAGTCTCTGCATTAAGTTTCTGACTGGTCTGTTGCTCATCCCAAATTGGAGTGGAAACCTTGACCTAGCAGGACTGAGGCTTGTCTCATCCATTCCCAATTGAGTCTGTCATTTTAATTGGCAAAGCTACTATTCCTCCTATTAATCAGGGATTTGGGTAGTGGGGGACGGTCCCAGGCAAGAAGATCACATAGTCCCTTCATTCTTACCCAAATCTCTAGCTACCAGTTTTCAAGGATAAACACGTCTCAATTTGTGGTCTGCCTTTGGTCAACTTCCAGTTCCATGAAATCATTATTTGGACAATTTTGTCCACTTTTATACTGTTTTTTTTTTTTTCTTATAGAAGGAAATCACCAACTTCTTTGTGCCACAATTACTTAAAGTCCTCCTCTATTGCCTCCTTTTTTTTTAATGCAAGATAAAAGCATCTACCTCAATTTTGTAAGTATGAAATGAGATCATATGTCAGTATTCCATGACTCCTTTGACTTTCTACTAACTACACTGAGAATGCAGACATAATATTTTTGACAAGTGAAGAACATAATTAAATAGTAATGCAAATCGCCTTCCTTTGCTAATCAGTTTGAGCAGTTTAAACCTTAGAACTAGACTTTTAGCATCACGATCAACCTGATGGCAGCTTCCTTGAGTGAAAGGAAGGTAGGAAGGAAAGGTCAGAGCCCCCAGAAATTTGTGATATTAGATAAACACTTTAAAATTTGACAGCAAATATAATTCAATATGTTTAAATATATATAAAAACAGAGAAATTACAAGTAAAAGGAATAAAAATGTGGTAGACTTTGGTATTATGCACCAATAGCTGGTTCTCTTCCCTTCCTAATCTCCAGGAAGAGTATATTTCCTAGCCACATTATAGGTGGTTGGAGGAGAGTGACTCATTCTGGCCAGTAGGCTGCTATGAGAAGCAATGTGTGTCATGTTTGGACCAAAGCACTTGAAAGGTGGTGTATGATTTTCCTTGCTCTCTTTTGTCATAATAACTGAGAAGTCTCAATTTTTGTGCTTCAGTCAGTCTAGATTGATGAATAACATCCCACCGACTTTTTCAAGACATGTAGTCTGACCAAGAAATAAAATTCTGTTGTGTTAAGTCATCAAGAATTCCAGTTTTTTTGGTTACTGCAGCATAACCTAGACTGATCTAATCTAAGACACATGGGGGAACTAACAGATGATGTGGAAGAATCAATAAAAAAATCAAAGAATGAAATATGAGTTTATAAACACAATGAGCAAAATAGGAAAGATAAGACTCAAATGAAGAATTAATAAAATAAAATAAATCTGACAAATTACTCACAATACAATTCAGAGAGAGATAAAGTGATGGGAAAAATTAGTTTAAGAAATGGTATACAAGCCCAGTCAACTGAGACAGAATGGCCTCTTCAACAAATGGTGCTTGGAGAACTGGATATCCATATCCGAAAGAATGAGAGAGGATCACCATCTCACGCTCTATACAAAAATTAACTCAGGATGGCTCAAAGACCCAAATATAACAGTGAAGACCATAAAAGTCCTAGAATATAATGAAGGGAAGCATCTACAAGATCTTGTAGTAGGAAATAGTTTCATAAACTTTACACTCAAAGTGTGAGCAATGAAAGAAAAAAGAGATAAATGGGACCTCCTCAAAATTAAACTTATGCACTTCAAAGGAGTTTGTCAAGAAAGTGAAAAGGCAGCCTACTCAATGGGATATTGGAATTGTTTTGCATGATATTGCAATGACAGATACAAGTCATTACACATTTTGTCAAAACCTATAAAATTGTAGGATACAAATTGTAAACCATAATGTAAACTATAGACCATGGTTAGTAATAATGCTTTAATATGTGTTCATCAATTGTAACAAATATACTATACTAATGAAAAATGTTGTTAATGGGGGAAAGTGTGAGAAGGGGAGGGGGTGGGGTATATGGGAATCTCCTATATTTTCAATGTAACTTTTATATAATCTAAAGCTTTCTTAAAAATTAAAAAAAAAAAATGGGAAAAAAGAAATGGTGTATAAAACAAGAAGCTCAGCATACATCTAAATAAAAATTCCAGAAGTATAAAATAGCAGGTGGTGAGGTGATATTTTAGAAAATAATGATTCAACATTTTCTAGAACTGATGAAAGTACCAATACAGATTCAAAAAAATTCTAAAATTCTAGTAAAAATCAAGCAGGACAAAAATATAGTCCACACCTATACATCATACAAAAGATAGATCTAACTAAGACAGAAAAGGTTATCTGAATAGAAGCCATAGTTGATCCACAACAGATGTCTCAAGAGCAGCACAAGAGGCCAAATGACAGTGAAATAATTCTTTAAAGTGCTGAGAAAAAAATGAACATAAACACACAAATTTCTACTGAATTAATCTATCATTCAAGAGAGGGAGGAAAAACATAGAAAGGGAGGCAGAGAATAAATTTGCCATTCACTAACCTTTGCAAGTTGGACTACTAATGACCTACTTTAGGGAAAATGAAAGCTAACGCAAAAGGAAAGAAATGGATGCAAGAGGAAATGGTGAGAAGCAGATGTGGCTCATCCAGTTGGGTGCCCACCTACCACATGGGAGGTCCCGGGTTTGGGTCCCAGTGCCTCCTAAAAAGAAGACAAGCAGACACTGCCCCTGCCACAAAGAGCCAGATGCCGCCCCTGCTGCAGCGAGCTAGATGCCAAAAGCCAGCAGATGCTGCAGCCCAAGGGGAGCAGATATGACTCAGGCCATTGGGCACTCCCCTCTCATGTGGGATGTCCCAGGTTCTATTCCAGGTGCCTCCTGGAGGAGGCAAGCAAACAATGAGCAGACAATGAGAGAATCATCTGGAGGGGGGGTATAAATAAAGTAAATAAATCTTTTTAAAAAGGCAATGGTGAGCAAATAAAATAATCACATGGGTAAATCTCATAAGCATTGACTACATCTCTTAAGAGGATTAATTTGGGATTCATAAACATTCTAAGGTATTGAATAAAACAAGAACTCTAGAACACCAAGTCAAATATACTTGTTAAAAATTAAAAGGTAACTGGAGAAATAATGGTGTATAACTTCCAAAACAGCTAGGTAAGGAGATGGGGAAATAAAACGCATTCAATCCAGTAAAAGGAAGAAATAAATTTAAAAAGCATGGTGAATAGCCAAACTAAGGTAGTTGAAAAATGAGTATATCAGTAATCTATTAAATATAAATCGATTAGACTTGTGAATCAAAAGACAGACCATATCAAAGTGTATTTTAAAACAATTCGGTTTTGTGATACTTATAAAAGGCATACCTGAAAATGAATACAAAGTGTTTTTTAAAATACAAGATTGGAACAAGACTTATTAGGCATATACAAACTAAAAGAAAGCTGGTATAAGAACATTAATACCAGATAATTATACTTTAAAGCCAAAAGAAATTTTAGGGATGAGAAATGCAACTACACAATGATAATAGGAAAAGGTGTTACAAATTCTGAACTTATATAACCTAAACACCTAAAGCTAAAATTGATGTAATTACAAGAAGAAATAGCCACAGCCATGGTAGGAGAATTTAGTGCACCTTTCTTACTAATTTTTTCTACTTCGTTTACTGAATTCAACTGCTTTAGAATATTTGAACAACACAATTATCAAACTTTATCCAATGGTTATAACAGTATAGCAGAGTGGTAGCAAGTTATTGTAGTTACATTCCTGGAAAAGAAACCTCAGTCAGCCCTCCACCACACCTCCCTCTTCCCTAGGAGGACTCTGTCCTTTCCCCTCTCTGTTGGCTGCTCAGCCATAGGTTTTACTGAGGCTGATCACCTCCGGGGTGGGGGATGGGCAGCATTCCTAGCCGAAGGGGTATCTACTCAAGCTTTTCCCTTTGGCCTCTCCATCTCTGCACTTTCCTGGCCTACAGGAGTCTCCAAAACGGCTCCCTCAAATCACTTCTATACTTTCTCCCCTATTTTGCAAGAGAGCTGCGTCCTGTCTGAGCTACACCAATGCCATCTTGGACCATATTTACCACTCCAGAGTGGTAAAGAAAATGGGTGCTTGCAGGCGGAATACCTGGTTTCAAATCCTGATTCTGCCACTTTTTAGCTGTGTGATCTCAACAAATTTACTTTACCTTTCTTTGCTCCCGTTTTATTAACTAGATATGAGATGATAGTAATAGGGATGATGGTACCTACCTCATAAGATTGTTGAAATAATCAAATGCGTAAATACTTATAAAGTGTTAGATCTAGTACCTGGATCATAGTAAGCCCAACAAATCTTAATTATTTTTTTAGTATTATTGGACATATACAAAAGCTGCAGCCAGGAATTTATTAGGTTGGTGCAAAAGGAATTGCAGTTTCAGACCGTGAATTTCAAATCGTTATAAACTGGTTCAAACACATCTTTATTAATCAAAATAGAAATCATTACAATCAACACGTTTTTGCCAACGAGAAATAAGTTTGTTTATTCCTGTAGCGTAAATATCCATGCTTAGGCATGCGACAAACTCTTAGAAAGCATTTTCTTCATCCTGCTGGTTGTGGAAGCGTTTTCCCTGCAAAAATTTGTTGAGATGCTTGAAGAAGTGGTAGTCCGTTGGTGAGAGGTCAGGTGAATATGGCAAAGGGGGCAAAATTTCGTAGCCCAATTCGTTCAACTTTTGAAGCGTTGTGTGTGCAACGGGCGGGCAGGCGTTGCCATAGAGAAGAACTGGGCCCTTTCTGTTGACCAATGCCGGCTGCAGGCGTTGCAGTTTTCAGTGCTTCTCACTGATTTGCTGAGCATACTTCTCAGATGTAATGGTTTCACCGGGATTCAGAAAGCTGTAGCAGATCAGACCAGCGCAGACCACCAAACAGTGACCATGACCTTTTTTTGGTGCAAGTTTGACTTTGGGAACAGCTTTGGAACTGCTTCTCTGTCTAACCACTGAGCTGATCATCACCAGTTGTATAAAATCCACTTTTTGTACACGTTACAATCCGATCGAGACATGCTTCATTGTCGCCTAGAATAAAAGAAGACGACACTTCAAAACAACGATTTTTTTATTTTCGGTCAGCTCACGAGGCACCCACTTATCGAGCTTTTTCACCTTTCCAATTTGCTTCAAATGCCAAACAACCATAAAATGGTCGAAGTTGAGGTCTTCGCCAACTTCTCACGTAGTTGTAAGAGGATCAGCTTCGATGACTGCTCTCAATTGGTCATTGTCAACTTCTGATGGCCAGCCACTATGCTCCTCATCTTCAAGGCTCTCGTCTCCTTTGCAAAACGTCTTGGACCACCACTGCACTGTACGTTCCTTAGCAGTTCCTGGCCAAATGCACTGTTGATGTTGCAGTTGTCTCCACTGCTTTACAACCTATTTTGAGCTCAAATAAGAAAATTGCTCAAATTTGCTTTTTGTCTAACATCATTTCCATAGTCCAAAATAAATAGAAAATAAAAAGCAAGTAATAAGTCATTAGCAAAAAAAAAAAAAGTAAAGCAAGAAATGCACATTAAAATGATGTGTAACATAACCACATTTATTTAAGAATGTATTCCAATATCAAACGGCAAATTTCAACAATGCAAAACCGCAATGACTTTTGCACCAACCTAATAAAATATATATTCTCTTAAACACATTTGGACCATTTATAAAACCTATTCTACTCTATACCCAGAAACAAACTAAATTTCATGAAAACCAAAGAACTGGTATTCTAGGCCTTTTTTCCCCTATCCATACAGCTATAAAGATTTATAGAATAAATAATGCTATAAACAAATATTTCTCCCAAAATAATATTTCTAAATAATGGGTCAAAAAGTAATAATGAAAACAGTCAGACTCACAGCACTGTCCTACAGAATACTGTAGGAAAGCAGTAAAGTCATGCTGCCTGGGACAAGGCATTGCTGGCTCTAGGACATACGGTACAGTTTCTGGGACCATAAGGAAACTGTTTCCAAGGGAAGAGGGGACATTTGCAACTGTGTAAATGGGGGAATTCCTAGCACCACGCACATTGCCCAAGAGAAGATGCATGCACAGAATGGATCAGATGGACCCCTATATTTGGCCTGGTGCTATTCTCATATAACTCATTGTATGGATAAGTCCTAAAGGAGAGCACTAGCATGGGTCAATCTGCAAAGACCGGGAAAGGTTTTTTAATTATTATTATTCCTTCTTTTCTGTTGTTGCTAGCTTGTGGCATTCAAGCAAAACTTGCTCATAATGCTAGTTAGATAAAATTTAAGGAATAGACATTTTAGGCTCTAAATTTCAGTTGACAGCATATTAAAATATCAAAGTGTCCAGGTTTCCACAACAGTTTACAAAACATACAAAGAAAAAGGAAGCTATGACCTAGGCAAAGAAGATTACAGCATTAGAAACCACCAACAAGGATGACCAGGCCTGAGATACACCAGACAAATTCAAAACAGACCTATGGCATGGCATATTATAATCAGACTGTTGAACATCAAAGACAAAGAGAATCCTGAACGCCTCAAAAGAGAAGCAGCGTGTCACATACAAAAAAGCCTCGATAAGAATAAGTGTTAATTTCTCATCAGAAACCATGGAGGCAAGAAGGCTGTGGGATGACATATTTAAAGTTCTTAAAGCAAAAATTGCTACCCAAGAATTCTATATCCACTGAAACTGTATTTCAAAAATGAGGGAGGAATTAATACATTTCCAGATTTTAAAAAGTGAGGGAGACTGGTTCTAAAGAGAGTTATTCAGGTTGAAAGGAAAGAACAATAGACAATAGATAAAAGCTGCATGAAGAAATAAAGATATCCAATGAGGGTACTGATATGGGTAAATATGAATTCCAGTACTATTGTATTTTTGGTTGTAACCACACTTTTTACTTCCTACAGAATCTAAAAGGCAAATGTGTAAAATGCAATGATAAATCAGTGGTTTTGAACTCAAAGTATAAACATGTAATTTGTGACAAGAACTACTTAAAGGTGGGAGGACGAGGATATAGGAATATAGTTTGTGTATCCTATTGAAGTTAAACTGGTGTCAACACAAACGAGATTGTTACAGATTTAGGATCATGAATTTAAGCTCCATGGTAACTACAAAGAAAATATTGGAGAATACACAAGCTAAAAGAGAAAAAACTTAGAGTACAGGGGTAGGGGGCAGGAGAAATGGGGAGTTAGTGTATAATCTTCTGTTTGGAAGATTGAAAAGTTTTAGTAATGGAAGTTTGTGAGAGTACCACTATATTATGAATGTGATTAATCCCATTGAATTATATGCATAGGAATGGTTAAGATAGGATGATTTTATATTGTATCTATTTTCCCACAATTTAAAAACAGAGCAACTAAAGAGACAATGACAATTAAATGCAATAAATGCTCCTGGGTGAGATCTAGCAAGGGAGGAGAAAAGGTTCAAAGGGACAATATTGGTACATATGAAAAAAATTGGAATATATATTCTAAGCTTTATATCAATGGTAAATTCCTTGAACTTGATAACTACACTTAAGTTGGTTACATAAATAAATATCCTTGTACTTAGTAAATGTGCATGGCAGTATTAAGTGTTCAAAGCACATGATGTATACAACAACCTACAGTCAAGTGTTCAGAAAATGAATTGATACGTAGATGGATGGATGAATGGCCAGATGAATGGACAGATGGATGGATAGAATAATACAGCAAATGTTGCAGAAAGTTAAAATTGGTAGATTTAGATATCTGGAAAAGGGGTTTGGGGAATGTTGGAGAATTCTGTATGGGGGTTGTATTATTTTTGCAACTGTCCTATAAGTTTGAATTTATTCCAAAATAAAAAGTTTATAAAATATGAAAGATCTGAAACCATTAAAATTGATTAATTTGTTTTACACATAATCAAACAAAATGTCCAGTTTAGTTCCTAGGAAAGTTCTATCACATAATCAAGGGAAAAATGATTTCAATCTTATTTAAAAATAGTCAAAGCTCTGTGAATAGGAAAAACAGGACAGCAACTTAATACACTTGATGAGATTCAGGTCAATGTTAATACATAAAGCTAAAGTACAAGGAAAAATATGCCAATTTTGCTTATATGTATGGAAGTGAAAATTATAAATAGAATATTAGCAAATGAATCCAGAAATATAAAGAAATTATCCCAAGAATAAAAAATGCTTTAACATTAGAAAATTTATTAATACACTTCACCACATGAATAGATCAAATGAAATAACCACATAAACATCACAAAAAACATAGGATTTTTCCAACAATTTTTCATGACAAATGAAAATATTAGCAAAATATGAATGTGAGGTAAATTTCTCAACTTGAGGAGGAGGAGGAGGAAGAGAAGGAGAAGGATAATGGCAAAGTCTTATATAGCACTATGTGCCAAGAAAAGTGTCTTATATACATTATCTCAAGTAATCCACATAACAACCCTCTGAGGTAGGTACTATTATTCCCATTTAAAATATGAAGCAACTGAGACACATTTGTTCATAATTCGTCAAAATTACGTTGCTAGTAAGTGCAGAATGGGGTTTTCATCCTGGCTATCAGGATGCAGACACCATGGATATAACCAAACACCGCTGCTTCCCCAAAGGATAGCTATCAAAAACCCGCAGTGAGTGACATCATCAACGTGGTGACATAAGACATCCCTGGAAAACAACCAATAAAAGGACAAATCTCAATTGCTTGGAACTCTGTAGGACAAAGAGACTGGAGAAGGACTCCACAAATGCTGAAGTGAAGAGTAAAAGAACACCAAAAAAGGTAGGAGATCTACAACACAGACCTGCCAGTCCAGACCACCCCCTCTCACTTGGTCCTATGCAGCTTAAGAGTCACACAGAGGCTGCACGGCCCAGGCATCTCCTGCCATGGATGAAGACCATAAAGCCATCCACAGCAGTAAGTTAGAACCCCATGCATATCCAGGTACAGGGACCCAGGTCCACATAGACCCCGTTCAGAACACAACCACCTGACTAGCGTGTACATACTGAAAGGAAATAAAATAGACCACAAGAGAACTGTTGTCAAGGGGGTGTACACAATCAGCACAGTCTCTGATTGCTGGAGCACCTAAATGATAAAACCTTTTTGGATTGACCCATTCTGGCTCTCTGGGGTGGGATACCCTAGAGGGGAAGAAATTTGAGGCAGAAATCCTCATGGGAATAAAAGAGAGGGAGACCTGAACCGCTGCAAGGCAGAATGGGTCCCAGAACTGGAAAGTGTTATTAAAGGGGGGTGGGGGGGAAGATACTGAATGAGGGAGAGAAGTTAAACAAATCATAGGAGCTGCACAGTAAATTCTGCACAAAAACAAACCGAACACATCAGGATTCCCTGGGAAAGAACAGAGGAAAGGAAGCTTTCTCCTGGAGATGAAACAATTGCCCATAAAAGGGCAATCTTAAAAGTTGTACCACACATGCAGGGCATTTAGGTACAGAAAACCTGAGAAAATCTGAACAGTTAAACATGGGCTTCTCTGAAGGTCCAGTAAAATTGCACCAAGTGTCAAAGAGGAGACTTAACACATGGAAAATAAAACTTTGGGCAGGTGGGAGAAACTGACCTTCAGAGTTAGCACATTAAAATAATCAGATGCCTAGACATCAGCAAAAAAAATTACAAGCCATACTAAGAAACAGAAAGATATGGCTCAGTCAAGGGAGCAAATTAAAATTTCAGAGGAGATACAGACTTTGGAATAACTAATCAAGGAAGTTCAAACAAATCTCCTAAATCAATTGAAGAAGATGAAGGAAAATATGGATAGAAATAAAGTAATGGTGGATATAGAGCTAAAGGATATTAAGAAGACATTGTAAGCAAAAAGAAGAATCACAAAGTTTAAAAAGAAACATAACAGAAATGATGGGGATGAAAGGCACAATAAGAGAGGTTAAAATATTCTATAGGCATACAATAGCAGATTTGAATATAGAGAAGAAAGAATCAGCTACCTAGAATACAGGACAACCAAAATCATATAGTCAGAAGAACAGATATAAAAAAGAACAGAAAAAATTGAGCAGTATCAGCAGCACTTGAGTGACAGCATGAAACATATAGACATATGCATCATGGGAATCCTGGAAGGAAAAGAGAAGGGAAAAGGGGCAGAAAGAATATTTGAGAAAATAATGGCCCAAAATTTGCCAACTCTTATGACAGACAAATATACATGTCCAAGAAGTACAATGTATTCCAAATGGAACAAACCCTAATAGACCTACTCCAGGACAAATACCAATCAGAATATCAAATGCCAAAGACAATGAAAGAATTCTGAAAGTAGCAAGGGAAAAGTGATTTGTCACAAATAAGGGAAACCATGAAGGCGAAAAGACAGTGATATGCTAAATTTAAGTTACTTAAATAGAAAAACTGCCAGCCCCCAAGTTTTTATCCAGCAAAACTGTCCTTCAAAAATGAGGGAGAGTTTAAAACATTCACAGAAAGTGAGAGAGTTCACCAAAAGACCTTCCTTACAAGAATTGCTAAAAGGAGTCATTCAGGTTGAAAGGCAAAGACAGGAAAGAGTGGCTTGGAGCAGTGTGAAGAAGTGAAGATCTTCAGTAAAGGTTACTAAATGCAAAACCCAGTATTACTATGTCCTCAATATATAACTCTAATATTTGATTTCTATAAGTGTTAGAATACAGTTGAATAAGAAAGTCATATTTCCTGATAATGGGCCCACAAAATATAAAAAGATAATGTAAGACTAAAACAATATAAAGAGGGAAAAGTGAGAGATATAGAAGCAGAAAACATGTATGCTATTAAAGTTAAGTTTGTATCTTTCAAATAAGTTAAACATGTAGGTTGTATAAAACAAACCCAGGGTAACCATAAAGAAAGTATTTTTAAAATAGGGGAATGGATGTAGCTCAAGTGATTGAGTGCCTGCTTCCCATATATGAGATCCCGGGTTCGATCCCTGGTACCTCCTAACAAAACTAAAACAAACAAAGAAACAAACAAGTGAAAAAATGAAAATATCAACTCAGGGGAGCTGGTGTAACTCAGTGGTTGAACACCAGCTTCCCACATACGAGGACCAGGGTTCAATCCCCGGCCCTAGTTCCTAAATATATATATATATATAAAATACAGAAAAGGAAATGAAAAAGGGATCAGTAAGATACATCACAATCACAAAAGATCAACTATATGGAAAAGGAAGCTGCAATAAAGGAAAAGAGATAAAAATATGAGAAATATACGAACCAAAGGACAAAATAGCTGAAGTAAATATTACTTTTAGAGTAATTACACTGAATGTTAATGGATTAAACTACCCAATTAAAAGACACAGATTGGCAGAATGGATGAAAAGTATGATCCAACTATATGTTGTTTGCAGGAGACTCACCTTAGACCCCAAGACACAAATAAGTTGAAAATGAAAGGTGAGAAAAAAATAATTCAAGCAAATAGTAACAAAAAGAGAGCGGGATAGCTACACTAATATCAGACAAAATAGACTTTAAGTCAAAAGCTGTTATTAGCTCTGAAATATACATCTGAATGTGGTTAAGAGGGGGAAATGTTAGGTTGTATATATGGTAACAGAATAAAATATGAAATACATCCATGGAACTACCTTACATAAACAGTGTACCCTAAGTTAAACCATGGATTATAGTTAATAGTACAATTATAAAAATGTGCTTTCATCAATCATAACAAATGTTCCACACTAATTCAAGGTGTTAGCAATAGGATGGTATAAGGGAATCCTGTGTTTTATGCATTATTCCTCTGTAAACCCACTTCTCTAACAAAGAAAAAAAAGCTGTTATAAGAGACAAAGGTGGATAGCATATATTAATAAAAGAGTCAATCATCAAGAAAAATAATCATAAATATTGGTGCACCTAACCATGAGGCAAACCCTGGCAAAACTGAAGGGAGAAATAGACGCCTCTACAATTATAGTTGGAGACTTCAATACACCACTTTCATCAAAAGATGGAAAATCTAGACAGATGATCAATAAGGAAACAGAGAACTTAAATAATATGATAAATTAACTAGACCTAACAGACATATACAGAATATTGCACCCTGGAACAGCAGGATACACATTCCTCTCAAGTGCACATGGATCATTTTCCAGGATAGAACACATGTTGGGTCACAAAACAAGACTCAATAAATTTAAAACAATTGAAATTATACAAAGCCATCTTCTCTGACCACAATGGAATGAAGCTGGAAATTAATAACAGGCAGGGAACTGGAAAATCCACAACTTTTAAACACACTCTTAAACAATCAATGGGTCAAAGAAGAAATCACAGGGGAAACCAGTAAATATCTTGAGATGAATGAAAATGAGAATACAACATATCAAAACCTATGGGATGATGCAAAGGCAGTGCTCAGAGGGAAATAAAAAAAAAGAAAGCTAAAATCAAAGACCTAACTACACACCTGGAGGAAGTAGAAAAAAGAATAGCAAACTAAAGCCAAAGCAAGCAGAAGAAAAGAAATAACAAGGATTAGAGAAGAAATAAATGAAATAGAGAAAAGAAAAACAATAGAGAGTATTAAAAAACATAAAGTTGGTTCTTTTATTGACAAATTTTATTTGTCAATAAAATTGACAAATCTTTAGCTAGACTGAATAAGGGAAAAAGAGGATCCAAATAAATAAAATCAGAAATAAGAGGAGGGACATTACCACTGACCCCACAGAAATAAAAATGATTATAAGAGGATAATATGACAACTGTATGCCAACAAATTAGACAACTTAGATGAAATGGACTAATTCCAACTAATACATAACCTACAGTGACTCCAGAAGAAATAGAACTCAACAATTATAAGAGACTGAATCTTATGGATGATAGTTAACAGCAATATTATAATATTTTTGCAGCAATGGCCAAAAAGATATATCAATTCTAAGGGACAAAAATAGGGGAGCAATGAAAATTCTAAAATCGAGAGGATAACAGCACAACTCTGAAAAATATGAGAGCCACTGAATGTACACTTTGAATGGATTGTACAAAGCATGGGACTGTATAATACAATGAATCCTGTGGTGGAAGATGGACTGTGGTCAACAGAACAAATATGAGAACATTCTCTCATGAACTATAACAAGTATAATACTATAGTTAGTAGTAATATTTTGATGATGCTCTTTCATAGTGTGTAACAATTGTTTCAAAACAATGCAAAGTGTTGGTGGTTGGACAATATATGGGAGCCCTGTATGATGATATGCATGTTTGTTTTGTCAGTTTACAACTTTTACTATACTCTTATTATTCATGTATGTTCATGTACGAATGATAAACTTCAAGGGAAAAAAAGTTAAAAAAAAACAAAAAAAAAAACAACTTCCCAATAAAGAAAAGCCTGGGACCAGATAACTTCACAGGTGGATTCTACCAACATTCCAAGAAGAATTAATATCAATCCTGTTCAAACTCTTTCAAAATTTGAAGACAAGTGAACACTACCTAACCCATTCTATAAGGTCAACATCACTTTCATACCAAAGCCAGATAAAGATACTATGAAAACTACAGACCCATTTCTCTTACAAATATTGATGAAAAATCCTCAGGAAAGTAATAGCAAGTTGAATCCAACAGCACATTTAAAGTGTTATATACCATGACCAAGTGGGACTTATCCAAGATTTGCAAGGGTGAGTTAATGTAAGAAAATCAAAAAGAAAATACCACATTAACAGAATGAAGGGGGAAAAGCACATGATCATCTCAATTGAAACAGAAAAGACTTTTGGCAAATTCAAGAATTCTTTCTAGATAAAAACACTTAGAAAAATAGGAATAGAAGAAAACTTACCCAACATGATAAAGGGCATATATAGAAAACCTACTGCTACCATCATACTCATTGATGAAAGACTGAAAGCTTTCCCTCTAAGATCTGGAAAAACACAAGGATGTCTTCTGTCACCACTGTTATTCATTATTTTACTGGAAGTTCCAGCCAGAGCAATTAGGCAAGAAAAAGAAATAAAATTCATCCAAATTGGAAAGGAAGAAGTAAAATTTTCACTATTTGCAGATGACATGATCCCAAAAACTCTACAACAACAACAAAGCTACTATAGCTAATCAATGAATTCAGCAAAGTGGTGAGGTACAAGATCAACATGCAAAACTCAGTAGTATATCTATACACTAGTAATGATTAATCTGAGGAGGTAATCAAGAAAAAAAATTCCATTTACAATAGCAACTAAAAGAATCAAATATCTAGGAATAAATATAACCAAGGATATAAAGGACTTATACATGGACAACTATAAAACTTCTCTAAAAGAAATCAATATAGACCTAAATAAATGGAAGGAATTCCATGTTCATGGATTGGAGGACTAAATATTGTTAAGATGTCAATTCTACCCAAAGCATTTTATAGATTCAACCCAATCCGAATCAAAATTCCAACAGCCTTTTCAGAAATGGAAAAGCCAATCATCAGATTTATTTGGGGGAAACAGATGTGGCTCAAGCGATTGGGCTCCCATCTACCATATAGGAGGTCCAGGGTTCAATTCCCGGGACCTCCTGGTGAAATGCAAGCTGGCCCACGCAGAGAGCTGGCCCGAGTGGAGAGCTGGCACAGCAAGATGACACAACAAAAAGAGACACGGAAGAGAGACAGTAAGAGATGCAGCAGACCAGGGAGCTGAGGTGGCGCAAGAGATTGATTGCCTCTCTCTACTCCAGAAGGTCCCAGGATCAGTTCCTGGTGCCATCTAAAGAGAAGACAAGCATACACAGAAGAACACACAGAGAGCAGACAGCGAGCGCAAAACAATGGAGGGAGGAGGCAGGCAGAAATAAATAAAATAAATAAATAAATCCTTTTAAAAAAATTTATTTGGAAGGGGAAGGGGCCCTGAATAGCTAAAACCAACTTGAAAAAGAAGAATGAAGTTGGAGGACTCACATTTCCTGACTTTCAAACTTATTACAAAGCTACAGTGGTCAAAACAGCATAATACTGGTACAAGGACAGGTATATAGATCAATGTAATTGAATTGACAGTTCAGAAATAGATCTTCATATCTATGGGCCAACTGATTTTTGACAAGGCTTCCCAGTCCATTCAATTGGGAAAGAATAGTCTCTTCAACAAATTATGCTGGGAGAATTGGATAAACATAGGCAAAAGAATGAAGAGGGAACTGTACCTCACACCATATACAAAAATCAGCTCAGGGGAGTGGGTGTAGCTCAGTGGTTGAGTGCCTGCTTCCCATATACAAGGTCCCGGTTTCAATTCCTGGTACCTCCTAAAAAAATCAACTCAAAACAACTCAAAATGGATCAAAGACCTCAAAGACCTAAATATAAGAACCAGGACTATAAAATTCCTGGAAGAAAATGAAGTAAGGCATCTTCAGGATCTCTTATTATACAATGGGTTCTTATACTTTACATCCAAAGCACAAAGACCAAAAGAATAAATAGATAAATGAGACCTCATCAAAATTTAAAACTTTTGAGAATCAAAGGACTTTATCATGAAAATGAAAAGACAACCTACTCAAAGGGAGAAAATATTTTGAGACCACATATCTTATAAGGGTTTAACATCCAGAATATATAAATAAATGCTACAATTCAACAATAAAAAGACAACCCATTTAAAATTGGGCAAAAGATTTGAATAGACATTTCTTCAAAGAGGATATACAAATAGACAAAAAGCACATGAAAAGATGTTCAGCGTCATTTGCCTCAGGGAAAAATACAAATCAAAACCACAATGTGATACCATTTCACACCCACTAGGAATGGCTACTTTTTAAAAAATGGAAAAGTGAAAGTGTTGGAGAGGATGAGAAGAAACAACTCTTTTATTGTTGATGGCAACATAAAATGGTGTGGCTGCTGTGGAAGACAGTTTGGCAGTTCTTCAAAAAGTTAAGTGAGGAATTACTACATGACCTGGCAATCCCACTTCTAGATATAAACCTAAAAGAATTGAAATCAGGGACTCAAATAAATATTTGCACACTGATGTTCATAGCAGCATTATTCACAAATGCGAAAAGTTGGAAGCAACCCAAGCAGTCATCAACCAACGAATGGATAAACAAAATGTGGTACATACATACAAAAGAATATTAGTCAACATTAATCAACATTAAAAATGAATAAAGTTCTGATAAATGTCATCATGTGGATGAACCTTGAATCTTGTTGAGTGAAATAAACCAGACACAAAAGGACAAATATTGTATGATCTCACTGATATGAAATAATTGGAATAAGCAAACTCATAGTGTCAGAATCTGGAATTTAGGTTACCAGGGGCTGGTTGGGGATAGGGAATGGGGAGTTAATGCCTAAGTTGTAAGAGTTTCTATATGGATTGATTGTAAAGTTTTGGTGGTGATGGTAGCACAACATTGTGAATGTAATTAACAGCATTGAATTATATAGTAGAATGTGGTTAAAGGGAAATTTTAGGTTGTATATGTTACTAGATTAAAAATTGAATAAAACCAAAACATAGTACTGTACAACACTTATAGTAAACCCAATTGTAAACAATGGACTACAGTTAATAATATAATTATAGTTAATAGATAAGTTATAAAAATGTTCTTTCATGAATTTATATATATATATACCAAAAAAACCCTGCAGCCAACATTATGTTTAAGGTTGCACACTTTAAAATCAGGAACAAAACAAGGATGACTCTCACCACCATTTTACTACAGTTCCTCGGGTCAACAGTAACTCAAAAACAAAATATAAAGATTGGGGGTAGAAATGAAATAAAATTGCACCATGTGACAAGATAAAATGATCTACTCAGAAAATCCAAAAGAAGCTACAAACTAAAAGAATTCTTCATGGTTTTAGATTACTGTGTCATATACAAAATTCAGTTGTTGCTATAAACCTGTAACAATCTAGAAAATGTAAATGTCATTTGCAATAACAACAAAAATATAAGGCACTTAGGCATAAATCATATAAAACAGAGGTAAACATCTGTTAACATCTTTAGAGAGGAAATAATAAAACTTTATTGAAGAACAAAAAATGATCTAAGTGAATGGAGAGAAAGCATGATTATATTTGGGAAGACAAATAGATGACATTTCCCCTAAATTAATCTATGATGGATTTTTATGAGAATTAAGAACTTGATCCCAAACTTTTATGAGAGAGTACAGGATCTGGAATGGCACAGGGATAGACAAAACAAAAGAACAAAATAGAATGTTTAGAAATAGATCTATACATATTTGGAAACCATGAATATGAGAAACAGTATTAGAAGTTAGTAGAAAAAGGATAAACTAATTACTAAATGATGCTGGGATAATTGGCTATCTATACAGAAAAGGATAAAGTTAGATCTCTTTTATAAAATTCATGAAATAATAAATTCCAGAAGGTTTGAAGATGCAAAAGTAAAAGCAACCTTTGAAACCATTAGAAAACAACAGAGAAAAACATCTTCTTGACTTCAGGGGAGGAAAAGTTTGTAATCCAACCACAAAAGTAGAAACTATAAAAGAAGAGATTAATAACATTGAATAAATTAAAATTCAAACTGCGTTTCAATGAAAATCAACACACATGAAATGAAAAGAGAAGCCATAGATAGGGGGAGGACATTTGTCAGGCAGATGTAGTAAAACTTTAAAAATGTCTGGGAATGATCCAACTTCACGATAGCTCTTAGCTCTGACAGGGATAGAGGAACAGGCAGGAGCAGGGAGGCTTTACTTGTTAAAGTAATGGTTGAATTCTTTGAGAAAAGAGAGACAGCAAATATTGCAAAAGGGTAACTATTAAATCTGGGTAGTCAGATATACCTGGACATCTATTAAACTGTTTTATGATTTTGTATATTTGAAAGATTTCATAATTAAAAGCATCCAAAGTCTATAATAATCACTCCTTCCTCTATGCTGCTCCTGCATCTGGGGCACTATTGCTATACTCTGCTTCTGGGGACATAGAGATTATAAGAAGATGAACCGCTGTTCATAAATTGCCTACAGCAGGAGACAAAGCTTTCCATCCTTTTAAAATTGCATGGTATACAACAGGTGCTCAATAAATTCTTGTTGAATTGATATAATGGACTTCTTTAGTTCCTGATATTACCTGCATTTTCTCTCAGGCCCGTGGGTCCCAAAGCTCCCTGTACTCTCCCACTCTACCCAACACTCATCAGAATTGACTATAAATTTGCAGTTAACATCTACCTACTTCTGTGAGGGCTAAAAGAGAAGCTGTAAGTTATGGTATCCCCAAATGACAGCACAGTGCCTGACACTTATTAACTTAAAGAACTAAATTCATTAATCTCACAACATAAATCTCCCAGTACCCACTCTTCCCTCTTGGTAATCACCCAAGATTAACCCATTCCCACTATACTGGAGAAAAAGCACCTGTTGCTTGACTTCTTAAGCAGTTATTCCAGGTCTGCTCCTTACCTACACACTCTCACTGAACTCTTCCCTACCGAGGACCACCTTTTCAAACTATTTGAACTCAATTTACCCACTAACCCTGGGATCCCAGCTCTACACCTAATTCCTGAGCCCTTGTTCTCAGGTTCCATCTGGAATCCTTTTCATCCTCCTCTTGACTTTGGCCACCCAGACAGAATAATTTGGCTAGAGGATAAGTTTGTTCTTGGATTGATTTTAGCATTGGGCCACCTGGATCTGGCAACCTGTCTAGTATCAGCCAAAGCCATTCAACTGAGCAGGTCCCACCCATAAGGGCACTGAGAAAGCACTCAGACCCTCAGACTTGGATCTCTATGGCCAATTTCTGACCCACGTTGAAATCCTCCTGGTGACCAGAAATGACTGGGGCTGCCTAACCTATTCCTCAGGAGCCAGGCACCCCTTGGGGACGGATAGCCTTGTGGTAATCACAGTAACTATGAAACCATCCCTTAAGAGTGATTTCCAATGCTAAAACCCCCAGTACTGGGCTAGCAATGCTGGACCTGATGAAATACACCACTATAGTTCTCTCTTTAGAAATGGATTAGATTGGTGCTTGTTTTGTTTTCTTTCCAGTAGCTGAAGTTCAGACACTCACATCTCTTAGCACTTAACATTCCTACCCCAGGCAGAAATACTGCTATATATCACTTACACTCCCTGCTGACATTTTATGGGGATTTTTAGAGCAGCAGGTGTGTGAGATAGAAGCCAGTGTCAATCATTTTGTTAAAAATGCTCCACCCTTTCAAAGGCCTAATCAGGGGATTTGATGGGTTGCAGCTGGCTGCTAACCAGCCAGGGTTTGAAGCTTTCAAAGTAAATAGCACCACCCTGCTTTGAGAGGGGGATGGTGGGATGATGGAGAAAGGGGCAGCTGAGAACCCAAAGGTCAAGGCTGAGGCACTTCAGCCTCCAGGCTGAAAGTGCTGGGAGTGCTTATCAATTAAAATGAAGTCAGGATAAAATTTATGGTCCTGCCTCCATACTGTTGCTGTTTGCATGCTGTTAATCACTTGGAAGATTCCATTCAGAGGAAAGGAGGTCTACGAAATGATTGATTTCCTATTTAGATAACTTGGAGAGCCCCCTCTGAAAGTCTTACTGAGGTTCTGGTCACTTCCCTGGGGGATATTAAATGAAAGAGGAGGAACTGACCCACCTCATATGAGGGTCCAGATAGGCTATAGTATCGCTTCTGAGTTACCCGTTGACTAAATTAAGTTCATTCATCTTTTATGGGGCACTGCTTTTTTGTAAAGCTTTTGGCAACCATGCCATAAACAATGCTTATTACAGTAGGTGCTTGGCCTTTCATAAACATGGAGTCCACCCAACACCCAATTTTTCATCATAAAAAATTGTATAGTCTTAATCTTTTACAAAAAGCTCTAAAAATACACTTTAAGTTCCTCCTTTTGATCTAGACTATAGTCCCAAATGCTGCCTCTTTATAAATACTATTTATAATCAGAGTATCATGGGTTTCTGCCTAGCTGAGAAGCACTAGAAGTATGTGGCTTTGGGCTTTCATAACTGTTGCAGGATTCTTTCATGCCACTTTGAGACCCACCGAACAAATCTGAGTCCCTGTCAAGCTGGTTTTGGATTTACCTCTCAGACACTGGATCTTCATTGTATTCTCCCTTCTTGGAATTCCTGTCTCCTTCCATCAGCTTTGCTCCTGACCTCAGTTTGTCCACACAGAATGTTCTGTACAGGCTAGCTGATGACCTGCCTATGACCTCAGCATCTGAACTCAGGTATATACCTTGTTCTCATCTTTGTGCAGACTTTGACAGCTCAGGGGAACTTTGTTTATGAATCTTCTTTTCCCCATTCAATTAATAGTTTTTTGAAGGCATGGACTATCTTTCATCCATACTTTACCTGTAGTAATGCATATACAAAGTGAAATGTTATATTAATCCCTGTATTATCAGTCCTTGGACCTTTATTATAATATTTATCATATAGGATCCAACTTCAAGGACCTAGCTCACATTCTGGTAGGAGAGCAAGAGAAGCAAAGTTCTCTCACGGAACTGCATGAAAAAAGAAGTGTTACACAAAGGGCAATATGGAAGGGACAGTCAAGACACAAGAGCCAGAGTATTATGGTATAGAAAGAAGTTACTCCTCATGAGGGGAATTTGAGACTTTACTTTTAACAGATGTTAGTTATAAAAGTTTATGAATATTAGTAGGGCTTCCATTATCAGCAGAGTTGCCGATGTTGAAAAGGCAACTAGAACGTAAGCTGTGAAGAATTTTAAATGTTAATGTAAGGACACGGTTGAAGGAAGACCCCACAGCACACAAGCATAAGATAATATCATTCTTTCCCCCCAGGACCTGTTCATACCCCCTATTTGGCTACTTCTTTCCTGCCCGTTGGGTGAAATCTAAGGCAATTCCTTTGACTCTCTGCTCACTCTTTTCATTTCACGAATGAAAATACCTAATCCCCAAAACTCCAAACTTCATTGAAAGTTAAACCATCTTCCCATTCACAGATTTGAAGAGTTAGCATCTTTTCTATGAGTCTCCTATGTCTCAATCTGGTCACTCCAAAAGAACCTCAGCCTAATTTATGGGAAACGTGTAACTTTGCTCCCAAAGTAGCAACTTTTCTCTTTGCTCTGCCACTATGGAAATAGCACAACTTCCTGTCCTTAATATTTCTTAGATGTTGGTCAGACACAAGATCCAAAGGATACATATCTGTCCCTTGGATGAACTCCTTGTCACTCCTTCTCACTAACCTTGGAGCAAGGGACAGGAGGATGCAGAGCAGGAAAAATGCCACAGAGTTATAAAAACTTTCTCCAAGAAGCTTCTTCTCAGCCCAATACACATCTCAAAGGTATAGGAATAGTTGATGTTGAACAGACTGAAAGTTACACAACCCTCTTTGATCACCCACTTTGCAAGGTCTTCATAGAGAGTTTTGCCACTTGCTTTATACTCAACTGTTGAGGGCTTTATTCAACACTGAGAGATAACCCATTCCACTTCAGCATTTTGTTATGTTGGGATGAGGATTTCATGCAAATGTCAGCCCAGTTTTGCATTTTGCAAGCCAAGTGTCTTTAGGTTCCTCCAGAAGCAAACCCTGAGACAAGGATTTGCATGCAAGTAGTTTGTTTGGGAAGCAATGTCAGAAAATATCTGTAGGGGAGTAGAAAAGAGAAGAAAAAGAAGGAGGGAAATAAATATTGTGTAATCAATTCAATTACCACCATGGGCAACTGGAGCTTACTCTTGCTTGGAACTCTCGGAAACAGCAGAAAACACACCTTGTGTTAACCTCCACCAAAGGACAAGAAACTTGTTTCTTCAATTAACTTCCCGAAACTTCTGGCTTGCCTTGCTTGAAGACTGATATCTTGCTCCCCCAGGTAGGGTGGCCAGTCATCTCAGTTTGTGCAGGATGGAGAAGTTTCCTAGAATGCAGAACTTTCATTGCTAAATCCAGGATAGTCCCAGGAAAACTAGAATGATTGCTCACCTGAGCCCCAATGTTTTATAGGTATTAGTAGAAGCAGACTTCCTCATGTATAGGTGAATGTCAAGAGGACGCTTGACTGGGCAGCAGCAGCATCTGCTCTGTCAAGTGACCTTGGAAACTTTTGAGTAAATATTTTGAACTCTGTGTTTTTCTCCTTGTACCAAACTGCCCTTCCATATACAAAGGCCAATTTTTTATCTTGCTTCAGATATCTTAGAAGGGCTGAAAATAAAAGCAGCCAGAAGACAATGTCTCTTCTTATATCTTTTATAGAACTATATCCATTGAAGGAAATATAAAGTTGTCTCTAGGGAAGAGGAGAAAGGCAAGGGCAAAGGAAGAAGAAATTCTGAAGCCAAAGATGTCAGTTCATTAGCATATCTTAGCAGTGCTTAATGACTGAGCTCATGGAGGTGAATTCAACAACAGAATTATGTTCTAGGGATGGGAAACATTGCTGATGCAGAAAATATCAAACAATAAAATATACTATTATGTGCTATGAAAAAAAAAATCAAAATGGTATGATACAGGGAGAGTGATTACTTATATTGGGTGGTCATGATGGCTCTCTGAGAACATACTTGAGCTTAGAGCTTCCTGAGCAAAAGGAAGTTAATCGTGGGAAGATCTGGTGAGAGGGCACCCCTTTGCCTTGACTCGCATATGACCTTGGAACAATTCCACAACCCTGAGGGGAGAAAGTCCCAATAATAATAAAGACTGATATTCTTACCAATTCAGTTGGAAGGAGGCTCAGAAAAAATCAAGTTACTCTAAGAAAAAAAAAGTGATTTTCTTTTTGCACATCTGAGTATATGAACTGTTCCATACTCAGTATAGAAAGACTAAAAGTGCATATGAGGGATGTGAAAACATTTAGTGACTGATGCATTTAAGCACCTACATGGTAATCATAATTAAGATTAAATTTAACGTAATTCTTATTAGATCTCTATGAGTTTAGTGTAAGTATCGCCAATTCACAGGTAAGGAAACTGAGGATTAGATAAAAAAAGGGACTTGCCCAAGTTACATGGCTATTGAGTGCCCCGTTTGGGGTTAAAATGTAATCTGTCTCTCTACAAAGCCCATTACTTTTGTTTTTTTCCCATTTGCCTCTCCCTTCCCCATTGCTGAGTTATTTAACCCCTCTAGGTGCCAGGTTCCTTTTACCCACTGTCTGTTCCTCTAATATTTGCTGAGTACCGACTATGTGCCAGGCTCTGTATTAGGCACTAATGACAGTGGGTAATTACACCTAAATATGATCCAGTCTTTACCCTCAAAGAACCCAAAATACAGTTGGGTAGATAGTCCCAAACACAAATAGCAAAACATTATGAATAGAGGATAAAGCTGGCGTGAAGGGAGAGGATAGGGAGTTGATGTGCTGAGTTTGAACACAGAATACTGTGAGTTAGCTACCCATTTTCCAGACTGGACTTAGAACCACTTTGAAAATTTTTTCCCAGCTCCATGGCCCACAAGAGGGTTATCTTGGATGTGGGCATGGAAGCAGGCTGTATCGAAAAGCTGCTTTCAAATATGCATCCAATGACGGGGGAGAGAGGGAGATCCTATAGTGCCACTCCCAGTTGTGAAGAATGCTCCAGTCAACTCCTTTGCTTAACATTGGAAGCCCTCATGCTCTGACTCCTGCTACCTTTTCCAGTCTCATCTTCCACTATTCTCCTAAATTTCAGGCCAACTGAATTTTATGCTTCTCCATGAAGGCATCCTACATTATCTCCTGTCCATGCTTTTCCTTTTCTGATAAAATCAGTCTGCCCTATTCCCTGGTAAAGACAATGCAGCATACTTGCTCGGATCCTGTTGTCAGCAGGTGAGGGCAATTCTAGACTCAAAATATGAAAACAAGAATTCAATCTCCTGAAATGAGGCTTGCAAGGGACATGCCTTTTCAAGCTGAATGACCCGACCTCTCTCTGGGCCTCAGTTTCCTCATCTCTAAAATATAATGTAAGACTTGCCTACCTAGCAGAGCAGCTGCAAGACTCAGGATAATGATTGTGAAATACTTTTCAGATTGTGAAGCAGTCCCTTATGCATGTGTTTGCTTATATAAGCCGTAAGGGATTGTCATTAGTATTCAGGATCTTCCTAGCTGATGTGTTTTTGCAAGAGTTTGGCTAGAAACATGATTAAGATATGTCCCAGCTGAGCAGCTTCTTCATTGCAGCTCCATCTAATAGCCACAAAGGGGATAGAATAGGCCTTTTGTGATTGTTTTTTACATAGTTGGAAGCATTTCAAAGCATTGGGTCCTTTTTAAAAAAGTCAACTCTTCTTTTATTTGCATTAAATGTACTTCCATCAGTGCCTAAGAATCACTGTAAACTTCTGGTTTCAAAGTTAACAGTTTAAAATAAAAAGATTCTTCTTCTATGAACCTTTTTTTTTTAAGTTTCAAGATTTGCAAAGAATTCATATATCATTGGCTACTGATGAATTATATTCGAAAGGAGAATTAAGGAAGCAATTTTGGTTAAACAGGAAGTTTTTCTAGGCTGATAATGAAGTGTAAAGCTCTCTCCTTGACTATTGGAAAAATAGAACTTAGATCCAGTCAATTAATCAATCAATAACTCCATGATCAAGCAAACATATACTAAAAAGAAAAATAAAACAAGCCAAACCTTTAGAAGAACATTCCTAAGCAAAGGATACTGGAGAAGGAGCAGGTTGGGAAGAGTATGATAAATTCACTTGTGAGCATAATATTGTTTTCCAAGCACATTTGAGAATTGGAGTTTGGATATAGAACTCAGAAGGGATGGATGGGGAAGAGATAAAAATATGGCAGGTATAGAAATATAGATGGATTGAAATCCTAGAAGCAAAAATGAGCAAAGGGGAGGAGTGTCAAAATTTAGGGATCAGGGAAAGTATGAGTGTCCTAGCAAAGGGAGTTCAAGAGGAACAGCCAGAAAGGTGGCGAGAAGATCAAGTTTTGTGGCATAGAAACCAAGGGATGAGTAAATCAAGGTGGGGGCCACGGTTAACAGTGATAAGTGCTGCTATGAACGTGTTCACTGGCTTGAGCAACATGAAGGTAACTCTAGTGAGAGCCACTTTGGTGGAATTATAGGGAAGAAAGAATGAAAAATGAAGTAGAAACATAATATAGACAATTTTTTCTAGAAATTCAGCTGTGAAGAGGAGAGAAATATAGCAGCACCTAGAGTGGAATGTGAGTTCCAGAAAAGCTTTTTATAAATTGGAGACGCCAGGGGCATGCTTGATTATTGATAGAAGGGATCCAGTTAAAAAAGAGACACAGGGGGAAAGAGGCATAAGATTCCCAAGGAGACAAAAGAACATGGAAACCAAAGTACAGATCAGAATGGCCTATCCCACCTGTTGGCTTTCTGAGGAAATAAATAATAAATATTTCCTGAGGCTTCCTGAAGGAAATAGCACCTGACTCAAGATACTTAGAGGATGAGTAGAATCTATCCAGACAAGGGGAGTGGATGGAAAAAAAAACAGAAGGGCATTCCTCATCTTTTCCACATCATCATTCAGGTCTCTCGAACTTGCCCGGATTGAGTGGAAGAAAGAGCTCTTAAGTAACATTTTGTGGGGCTGTAATTTTTCTAAACTCATTTTTATAAATAAAATGTGGGTTTGCTTATACAAAGTTTATATTGTGTGTCTCCACCCAAGGTATACTTCTCCTCTGGGTTATTTCCTTTTGAAAATGTGCAGCCAATAGTAATGAGTCTTAACTCCTAAGTGTCTGCAACTGTTTATATAATGCAACGGCTTCCCTTACTCCCTATCACATTTCCTCTGTATTTCATAAGTGAATAATTTCCTTGTAATCATGGTGCTGCCTAATTAGAACCTGTCCATCTCAGCGGAATAGGAGAACTTGGCCTTTTGGGTGGTCAGGTCTGAATTCACTTGATGAAAGACATGTTTTTCAGTGGTGAGGAGTCGGGGCTTGGGTCTGGATTGGTAAGGAGGCTTACGATGCAGAACATTCTGTAAGGGGCACTCTCTGCAGGGAGTAGTATGCTATTAATGATAAAATGACTTTTTCAAAGTTAATTGTTATGTATCAACTAAAATTTAATACACGAGAAGAAATTCAATTCACATAATAAATACAAGGAGTAATGTTCAAACTCTGCAGTAACTTAAAACATTCTCATTGAATTGAAGTACTATTTTTCACCACTCAATTAGGATTAGTTTTAAAAGACTAATAACTAGAGCTAGTGAATATGTGAAGAAACTAGTACCTTCGTTCATTTTGAATGTCAGGGTAAATTAAGACAATTCTTTTGCAAAGTGATCTACAACTATGAAACAAGAGATACAAAAAATGTTTCTATATGTTAACCCAGTGAGTCTTCATCAGATAATTTATCTTAATAAACCCAAAGAGAAAAATAGATATATATGTATATTTAGCAGATTTAAATTTTAGCTCATCTACTCGGGGTACAAGAAGTCAAATCAATTTCTGGATCTGAAATTGACTTATTCCAGGGCCCTGGAAAATTTAACCTCAGTTATTGGGATTTTCCTGAATACAGGGTTATATGAGGGTTTCAAGACTGTGTACAATGCTGAAAGTTCTTGGGGGTGGGAAGAGGTTGGGGTTGAGTTATCTGTTGTCCCACTCTCAGGATGCTTCGGTTCCGCCTGTCTCTCTTGTTCTGAGTCATATCAAGGCCAAGAGATCATTGGTAAGTCTAAAACCCCTTCTTCTGGGGTCCCGCCCTGTGCACAGCCCCTTCTATTAGGGTCTTGCCACCTTCCCGGTTCTGCCAGGAAGAGGAACTTGAATTCATGCTTTCTTGATGTCCTTGGGCACGTAGTTTTCTCTCTCCCACTCCCCATTCATCCCAGGGTGGAGGGAAGAAGAGGAAGAATTCACAGGAAAAAGAAAAAAAAAGGAGAGTTGAAGGAATCTTGCTCTTGCTGCTCATTTTCCAAGATGCTCTGTCTCTCTCCAGATCCACTGGCTGCTCTCTCCTTTCAGCCCACCTCCACCTATGCTCTCACTTCAAGCTTTTGAAAATAAAAGTTAAAAAGAATTTTATGCATGTCTGTGCTTTTAACTGAGCTCCAAACCTCCTCTAGCCCAGAGTAAGAAGGGTGTTTTATCTGTGTTTGACCCTCCCCATCCAGAGAAAAATATTAAGGGCTCAAAATATTTTCTTGACATACATGCGTGAAGATTGTTATGATGGCAAAAAGTGGTGAAAAAATAAACAACCAAAATATCCAAGAGTGGGCATGTGATCATATACCAGTCACCAGAACAGACATTTTTTTCAAACATGACCTTAATTTAATCCTCATAAAAATCTTTGATTGGATATCATATTTTCATTAGAAATCATTTTGAAGACAAGGCATCAACCTGGCAAAAATATTTAATATTATTTTTACTAAAACTATGATGGCATACAAACATGTAATTGCAAAAACAAAGTCACTGACAAAAATGAAAATATCTAGTATGTTTGGGTGGTGGGATTATGCGTGAATTATTTTCATAATAAGAACTATGAAACATTTAAAAAAAATAGAGACTAGAGAGGAAAATACTTCTTTCCAGATTTGGAATGAGAAATGAAGAAATTTTTGTGGATTTTCCTCAAAGGGTATTGTGAAGGTCCAGTTCCAAGAACCCAAAGCTATTCCAGCTGCTGTCATTAAGAGTTGGGATTGCAAAGACACTTTATTTCCCTATTGATTAATTTTTCTCTAATTCACTAAGACCATTCTCTGCCTTTCCAAACCCTCTCCATCCTTTAGATGCTGAAGAAGTTCAGAATAAGGAAGGAACTTGGACTGAAATGATCAATGAGTCTTCTGATAAGAGGTGGGCAACTTTTGGCCCATGTGATAGAGCATTTGTTTCTCAGAAACTCTACTGATCCCATTTTACTGACATGAAAACTGAAGCTTAGAGAGGTTAAGTGACTTGCCAAATGATTGATCCAGAATTCAAACCCAAGTCTGGCTGAGCCTAAAGCTCCAGTTATTTTCCATGACATGATGTTGCCACCCTTTGAAGCAGCCTCTCATTGGCAAGTCCATTCTGTCCTCCAGAAGTAAAATTTAAAAAATTTTTAAAAGCTTCATTATCATCATAAATTAAGAGAAACACTAAGTAATGCACTAATTTCTCTGGAAAGTGGTAACACCATAGGCCAGCATCATTTTCCAAAAGCATGGTCCATGAAATGTTCCTTGATAGAAATGTTCCATGGCCAAACAACAGGGAGAGATACTGTATCCAGTGTCCCCCTTTTGGAGATTCACAGTGCACTTAAAGGCTCTGAGAGATTAGGCAGGAAAAAACTCCTTTTTGATCTTCTGCAATTCAGTGTTTCTCGGACTGATTTTGTCGTAGAATCCTTTTCAACCTAATACTATTACAACTCCTTGTTTAGTTGCAGGAACCTGTGCCTGACCATGGAGGGATCTTCAGGGGGCCACTAAAGGGAGCTACTTACAAGGAGACAGCTGTACCCAATGAGATTGTCCCAATAGGAGAGAGGGTCATTCTCCTCAATTCTAAATAGAACCAAAATGGCTTTAGCATAGTGAAGAGTCCAGAAAAGGCAACTCTTGCTTGCTTTGGCACAGGCAGAGCTTTCTGCCTTGGAATTCAGAGGCTAGGCAGCACCGTAGCAGGAAGGCAAGGCAAGTCAAGGGGAACCTGGCAGCGATGAGAGGTCCTCCAGTGGTTTCAAAGCCGCCTCAGTAAGGGCAGTTAGAACAAGAGAGAAAGCACACATTCAACCAATGTTGGATGTTAAATAGTAAAGATGACAAGGTGGAAGTTTGTTCAAGATACCCCTGGGATCCCAAGAAGTGCCTGGGTATATCATCTTGGCCTTGGCAAGAAATAAATGTCAAAGTCAGAGGAATTTATCTGAGTAAGAATTTAAAGAAAGGACTTTTTGCAGAGATGTGGGGAGAGTTAAGGGTATCAACATAGGACAGTGAGGAACCCAGGGACTAGTAACTACAGGAAGCATTTACCACCCTTAAATCTGAAAGAAGGAGAGAAATCAGTGTTATCAGAGCCTGGCAAGAAGTAGGGCCACCAAAGCATCACATGTGACAAAGGGTAGGGGGAGAGAGAGAATAACCAGCCCGAGGACAAGATATTTGGAATAGTATAGGGATCTTGCAGAAATGGGGAAAAGAGCCAGCAAAATATGGGTAATTATTATTAAGAGGATACAACTTTTGTCCAAAGACTGAGAGGCCTAGAGAAACAAGAACTACACTAAGAAACTCAAAATAAGAAGCTCGAAATGTTAGGATTTTAAAACATCAGAAACTCTTGGTCATAATTGGGTGAAATTCAGGCTCCCCTTCCCATTTCTGTGGCCTATCAAATTTGTCCCCCTTCCTTGTTATGCAAAGCAGGCTGAGTGAATTTAGGTGCATTGCCTTCTGTTTGACCTTCTTCAGATGGACACTTAGAAACTGTGGTGGTATGTTTATTTGCTTAAACCTTTCCTGTGCGTGAGCTGACCCACCACATCTGGGGAAGAGCTTATATCTTGGGAAAGGTGTCTCCACCCAAATAGAAAGAGGCTATTAGCCACCTCCATGAGCCATTCCCAAAAACACCAAAGGAACTGTTGCTCTTGGGACTTGGGTCCCCATCCTTCTCAAAAATGTGCTTGGAAGCCACAGTGATGCCTGGATAATGGCCCAGAATGTGTGGAACGCACAGCACAGGATTCTGCTGACCAAAAATGGATAAATAAAATCAGACTTGTCTCTGGGAAGAGATGAAAGAATGAACAGGGGAAGGTGAGGCATCTCCAGTATTAACCATGGCAGAAAGCCACTGCCATCCCTAGGGCTGGAGGAATAGAGGAAAAAGATATTGTTTCCAGAGTTCTAAGGAAGATGGGAATTTAGTGTGCCTGGCCAGTGCGACCACAAAAAAAGGGGATTATTCAGTAGTAGCTGGAGCCATGAAGGACACGCAGGGTCTGCTGAAGATGCTACTCCAAAAGCAGAAAGAAATAGTTTGGCTTGTCGTTTCCTTCTGCCCTCCACTCTCTTGCCATGGTCTCCCATACACTAAACCTTGTCTGAAGCCATTTGCCAAGGGGTATTTCCCTGTAATGTATTTCCCTGCAATGCAGAACACAGTGAGAAAAAGGGATGGAATGGATGTAAGATCAAGCTGAGGTAGACTGCACACCATTTCATGCAGACTTATACTGCATGACTCCACTGAAACTGCCCTCATCAAAATTTGGAAGTCACCTCAAATGTAATCTCAAAAGAACTGGTTGTCTCCTATTTCCAACATCCAAAGATGACAACCAGATTTCTGTTTTGATTGACAAAAGAAATACTGGTGTCTTCCACTGGGACTGAAGCACAGCAGTAGAAGCAAGCTGTGTGGGCCCGGGCAGTGCAAGATGGTGAATGTGGTTTTTAATGGGATGGCTTAAAAGGAATCTATTCCTCATCCAACAGAAAGGAACCTGGGAAATATGCCATGGATTTTGAGCATAGTTAATGCAGATTGGTAGGGGATCAGCATTTTTGGTGGCCACAGGGCATGGTTGATTCTTATTGAACTACAAATGGAGTACATTCTGGGGATAAAAGAATAATGAAGTTTCAGCCCCAGTCACCTTGGAGTGGGAAAACAGTTTCAAAACAGCCATTGTATGTGACTGCAGAAGGTTGTTTTTATTATTGTAAAGAAACATTCCACTTATTTCAGAAGACTTGTTTGTTTATCCTTTAGTCATGAAGGTTGCCTCCAGCTGCATCAACTCTTCATAACTTATGCTTTACTTTTCCTTACCCATGACTAGGAGGAAAGAAAATTGTTCTTTATTTAGCATAAGAATAAGAGCTAGGCCAGATAACTTCTGTCTCCAATCGCCACATCCAATCATATAGGCGACTCACTGGTGCCCAGATGGGGTAAAAAAGTCAGGGCAATTCATTTTAATAGCCATAACCACCATTTATTTTATCAGGTTCTAATAGGTGACCAATAATTCTACAAAAAATTGGTTTTTCAGATGGAGACTCTGAGGCCCAGATGAGTTAAAAAAAAATTATACAAGATCACATTTCTACTAGGTGGTAAAAACACATCTTCAACCCAGATCTGTCTAGCTTATTGCACTTAGCCTCATTATGCCCTTCAAAGAAAAGAAACAAATCTAGAAGATTGGCCTGGCTCAATAAGTAGCTATGTGCAGAGATGTAAAGTAGCAAGAGTCTACAATAATTTGCCATGAAACTGGATTTTGGTATAGGGGCTAGGATTCCTACTTTTAACTGTGGTATCTTGAACAATTCACTTCATCTGAGTCTATTATCTGAAACATAAAAGAATATCCTCCGTCCTATTTGTCTGATGATGTTGCCATAATGTTCAAGCAAGATAAGTTAAATAATAGTGATTTATAAGCTTTAAAGCTTTGTACACATAGCATGATTCTTCCTTGTTATGACTGTGATTATTATAATATGAAAGTCATTTCCTTTTCTGCTGAGCCCCAATTACCACATCCATAAAATGTTTGGGTTTCACCAAATATTTTGTAGGGCCCTCTGACTCTAAGTTAGCAAAGAATCATGAAAATCTTAAGTTGAAGAGGTAAGGAACTGGGATGTAAGAAACACCGGGGAGATCTCCTTTGCTGACACAATTGCAATGTAAACTAAAACCTGAGAAGGAATTGTCAAATCAAATCCTAATTGACAGCTTAAGAACTTTGATTAAATCACAAAGAAAAAAAAACATTTTTAATTAAAAAACATTTTTTAATTTAAAAAATTAAAAATTTGCAGTCTAGAAAACCAATTTGCAAGTTTGCTTTGGGGCCACCTACCTAGGATCACATTTGTGTGTCGTCAACAGGGAGCATAAAGCCATAGATGGTGACTTGTGGTTGGGTTGACAGAGTGGTACTGTGGAAGACTTTGTTGCCTCCCTACTGTCTTTTATCCGTGAATATTTCACACTGGGTACATTCTGGAGTATACTTTAAAGCCTTGCTTTAAGGCATTCTCCTTCGATGAAGAGCCCATGTGACTTTTTATGCCTCATGTTTCTATATCACTGGCCTCTTTCTAAGCACTTTCTCCTCAGTCTTTTCATTTGAACATAGCATGACCCTGTGACAGAGCAGGGACTCACCAGTAGTTGTTTTAAGGTGGAAAAAACAGAAACCCTCAGTCTCCTCATCTGTAAAACAGGGTTGCCCATCAGTGAACTTCGCTAGTGCTCTGGTTTCCCAACTGGAGGCAACTGTTGACAGGGTCCCAAAGCAGCCAAGCTGGGGTGGGGTTGGGTAGAAACTCTGGCTGAGGAGAAATCAGACCCTGCCACCTCCTTGCAATGTAGAATCCTGGGTAAGTCTGAATTCAGCCCAGAATTCCTTTCAGGAAGAATTCTCTGTGATTTTTAAAACTTACTCTACCTTCAGAGCTCTCTTCTGCTTCCAAAAGCATTCCTGCCCTCAGTAAAGAGGAGATAAGCTGTGTGGGCTATGGAATGAGACTAATCTGTGAATGGAAGAACTCACAGTTCATCTCTGCACAGGACAGATAATTTGGGGAAAAACAGTCAATCATTTGAAACCATTTGAAGTTTTAGAATGCTGCCTCAACCATGAAGACTTCCTGGTCACTCAAACTGGATCTGATCTGCGTTTATCTTTTGTTCCTATGGTCCTTTATACTAATCACAGTTCTAAACAATTGGCTAGAAACCTGCACAATTTAATAAGTGGTAAAAGGTTTCCTAACTGCTCAGGTAACAGTAACAATGCAATCTTTGTTCAAAGCTCTCTAACATTATCACTTATATCCAACCCTCTCCATCAATGCCAAAGACTCTCATCCTTCCCTAAGTTACCTACAGCCAGCTGACAGGAGACCATGTGCAGAGATGCTGGACTCAGGGTCCCTGGGTTCAAATTCCTAACTCCACCACTACCTAGTGGCATCTTGGGAGAATTGACCTAATCTCTCTGGGCCTCGGATTCCTTGTGATTAAAGGGACAACGACTGTACCTACCTTGCTGTGTTTTAATGAGGGTTAAAAGATGCTATGCATTTAAATGCTCTACACCAGGGTTCCTCAGACTCAGCACTGTTGACATTTTAGACTGGATAACTCTTTATTGTGCTATCCTGTAAATTGTAGGATTTGAAGCAGTATCCCTGGCCTCCACACACTACATGTCATTGCACCCTCAAAATGACTCCAAACAGCCTCAAATGTCTCTTGGAGGGGAGGCGGTGGGAGGGGAGGAATCTCTCTCTATTGAGAATCACTGCTTTATACAATGCCTATCAATAGCTCAATGAATGTAAACTATTATTATCGTTTTTATTATTGCATTGCAATTATCAATATCTTCCTCTGAAGGTGAAATACTGATTTCTGCCCATTCTGCAGTATTATAAAGAGGAAAAACTTCAATTTTTAAAGCTCAGAGAAATAAAAGCTCTACCATCACAGATTTGCTGGCTCCAGTTTCCTCATAGATTGAATAGGGATAATATACCTACTTTTTAGACTGGTTGAAAATTCAGTGAGCAAACACAGATAAACAGCTTGGTTTATTCACCTGAATAGCATTGAACTGAATAGCATTGAACTGTCCCTCTGGGGAGAGTCATTCTGGGAAGAGCCCCTGCTGACACAGGGAGGTGGGGGCTGTTGCTGCATGGCCGGTCCCAGGCAGTGCTGGTCTTGGCAGAGCTCAATCACATTTGGTGAGCACAGCTGAGGGCAGCTGCTCCCGTGGTCCCTGGGAATGAAACCCTGCTTTGTGGCTGAGCCTTTTGGGCACCATGTTAGACACAGTTAAGCCCAGCTGGGTGTCTGCCAGGCACAGAGCAGGCCTGGTCATGTCCACTCATCTGCAACCCACTTCTGCTATAGTCTGATTCGGGAGGAAGCAAATTCACCTCTGGCTGCCTCTGCCAGCCAGAAACCTCCACTTTCCATTACTTTGAAAATAACTTGCAGGGCAGCCCAATTGTGTATTGCATCGGACTGACACATAGTAGGTGCTCCACTTATACTTTCTAAAACCTTTGACTGTGCTAGGAGTTTTATGTCACTGCTTCACCTAATCCTCACAATAATCCTTTTAAGTAAATGTTATTGGATTTCATATGAAGGCTTAGAGGGTTAAGGAGATGTTCCCAAGAAAATGTCACAAGAAAGTGGTGGACCCTGGATATGAACCCAGGTCTGCATAACTCTGGGCCCATGCTCTTTCCCATATTGTACATGTAATGTGAAGGAGTGGGGAAGAAAAGCAGGTTGAAAGATTGTTTTCTGGGATTTCTAGGAGTCTGAGTCTTATTATAAACATGTGCTGACTGTCAAGAGGTTGAAGAGGTTGCTCACTCACACAGACCCAAGTATCAGATAAGTGTCTCCAACTTTATTAGAAACGTAAAACCCTGAGCATTCAGTGTCTCATGTATTAACCCCTTTGCCAGACAGATCTAGTGTTAGAGGCTGAGAATTCTCATCTCAAGAACCTTTGAACTCAAAGACTTTCCTGCATTTGAAACACCCATAGTAGGATGAGAAGTGATGGCCCTTCTGAAATGTCATTGCAATGTCCTAATTGTGATGATAATGTGAGTATTCCCAAGTGCTGTAGGAACATTCAACAGCTGTCATCATCTCTGCCTGTGGGAGTCAAAAAAATTTTATATGTATCCATTACATTTAATTGAGAAATGTATATATTTATTCATCTGTGTTTACTTTTTGGTTTTTAATTGTTAATATTTTCAATTATTAAATGTACACAATAAAGTAAAAAATAAATAAACAAACACAAAAAAACAAAAACAAAAAGCATCTTGGTGAAGGAGACAGCTAACTGGATCTTTGAGTGAGTGGCAACATGTGCAAAATGACTTGTCCCTAAATCTAGGCCTCATGTTCAAAAGCAGAGTGATATGTAAAGTAGAGTTTTTAGGAGAACAGCAAATAAAGCTATATGGTTGGATTTTAGGATCTGTTATTAGACTGAAGCCCTAGCTAAGGGGACATACATTCACCAGGTAATTCATGACCCCCTAGGTTGTCATATCAAGACAGTAATGAGGAAACTGAGGCCCAGAGAAGGAGACTGACATGAACAGGGCCACTGGAATGAGCACCCTCCTCTCAGTTCTCAACTCAACACTCTATTCACCATTCTGGGCTGCCTCTTGCTTAATAACCCATACTTGGAGCCACCGCCTGTTTGTCTCCTGGCCTGGCCCAGATTCATGGGGTCTCAAACCACAAGACCTAAGAGGGTGCATTAGTCATTTATATTACCACCCGACCAGCATAGTTTCCTGGCCAGGAAGCCTCCTGGCTTTTTAGATGTGTGACATGTGCTCATTTCCCTGCAGGATTCAGCTTCATTTAAGCTCCAACAAATGAGAAATGCTATGAAAAAATGTACAATCCTTGACCTTTGAGTTCTTCCAGTTGGCTGATGGCCTTGGGTGAATTCCTCCCCTGTGAATCAAAGCCAGGAGCTGAGTTGCATTATTTTAAGGACTTCAGGACCTTGCTCAATGCTTTTCTCCCGTCCAGAATGCTCTCCTTTACCCACCCTCCAAGTCCTACTGAGTCTTTGAGGCCAAGATCAAGTGCCATTTCCTCTGGAAGCCTTCTCTAATGCTCACCTCTGACCACACCCAACCAGGGCCATTACTCCCTTCTCTGAACTCATTCAATATTGTCTCTAATACCTATTCCACACCCAGCATATTTTAGTTTAAAAATGTAAAAGGAAAATGCAAATATTATGCCCCCAAGATCAGACACCCCTGACCCTGAGGGTTTCCCCCATCTCTTCTGATATTGCCTGTTTCAACCCAACAGCAGTATTGGCTTACTTCTACCTTGGGCTGCCATTCCTTCCTTCCCTCATCCAAAACATTGGTCTTCTTTTCTCCCTCCTGATAGCCACTGCTCTAGCTTACGTACCTTTACACCCTCCTGGATGACTGCAGAGCCCTCTGAACTAGCTTCTCTGACTCCTGTCTCTTTTACTTCCTATTCATTGCTACATATTACCACCATGTTCTTAAAAAAAAATGTCATTCTGATCATTTTGTTCTTCTCCTCAGAAACCTGTGGCCTGCAGAACTCCTGCTCATGCTTCAAGGTCTTGCTGGCAGCATATTGCCTTCTCTAATTGCTTTCCAGAGTGTGCAACTAGACAGTGCTTCTCAAACATTACCCCCCAAAGGACCCTTAAGAACAGAGTAGAGTGATCAGGTACCCATGTGGGTCCTGGAGGTACAGAGCTCAAAGCAAGTGTGAAAAACCTTTGAAGACTAGTGGTTGACCTAAGAATTATGCCAACTTCACCTTCCGTTTGATAATATTCTTGAATGTTTTCATATTCCTTAATAGCTAAATTACATTTCCCTGGCAAATTTGATATGCCATGCAAATGTGCTACTCTTTATCTTGTAGCTCTTTATATGTAGCACTCATATGCCGCTCCCATGCATACATATTCTCAGTTTGAGAAACATGGACGACCTTGAGTGCTTTGTTCATACCTCCTCCTGGGCATGGTCCTATCCCTGAGCAGTTCAGGGTCCAGTGAAGGTAGTTTCATACTATGCTACAATTTATTGGTCCTTACTCTGACCAAATACTGCTCTAAACCCTTCACACATTTACTTCCCAGAACCACCCCATGAAATAGGTACATATTATCATTGTCATCATTCCAATTATATGCATGAGAAAACTGAGCTTGTATTTGAACCCAGGAAGTCCAGCTTCAATGACCATAACCTTAACCACCCTATTATAATACTTCCCAACTATCTTTAGTATTAAATAATAGTAGTAGCAGCTGTACTAGGAGTAATAGTAACAGTAGCAGTATCAGCAATACCAGTAACTTCACACACATACATTTATAGCCCTTAGAATTTAAATGAGAGAAAGCATACAGAGTCACTTTGAAATCCTCATAGCATAGATTAGACTTTCCTAAACACCCTTTCTCTGCTCCAGCTCCCTTTCCTGTCTACAGAAGTTCAGGCAGAGGTCTCCCAAGTTCCCTGTGGTTAAAAGTTTTGGGGAAAGCATGTTGAAAGCCATTGGGTGGCTATGTGTACAAACTGAGATGATTTTGTGACAATAAGAACCCCAGGCTATGAGAAGGTAGAGGTTCAAAGATCTGAATTCTTCTGATTGACATTGAAGGACCCACTTTGGTCTGGCTCCCACTAACTGACAGGCAGTCCTCAAACTTTAGAAGCCCTTCCCAGGATAGAATTTCTTTTGATTTCAGGAGAAGTCTCAGTTGACCAAGCAATGTAAAGGAGCCAATATACATGGAGCACTGACTGTGTGCAGGCCCTGTGCTAGACTTCCATGTTTACCTGATCTCATTTAGTCCTTAAAGTGTCCTGGTGACATGGGTAACACCACCCCTACTTTACAGGTGAGAATACTGGTGTTCAGAGAGACTAAGTAACTTATCCACGGTAATATAAGCACAGACCTTCAGAGCCAAGATTTGGAGTCATATCCATGTAACCACAAACCTTACTTGTAAAAATGTACATTCTGGAAGGAGTTATCTTTCTAACCGAGGGTATAATGTTCTTATAAAAGTTTCAAAAGGAAAATGGCTCAAGAAGTATTTGAAACCTTGAATTTGAAGTCCCTGGCCCTTACTATAAGACTGCCCTTGTGATATGTGGCCTCCTAAAAATCTAAAAACCTCAGAATCCCCTTCATTATTGCCTATGATTAGGTGAGATGGTCACTGACCTCAGCAGGGCTTTTGTGACAGTGGGGTTGGTCATGTGCCTGTTTTCTAGGATCTGGCCAGTCTGGAGCTGAAAGGAAAGGGCAGGTAACTGAGGGTAGATGCAGTCTGTGACCAAAGGAGAAAGTTTAAGCCAGAGAGAAGCACCATCTGGAGGTCCGGTAGTAGGAAAGGGGAGCCCAGGGATAGACCTATAGTTGGTTTAGGTTAAACCTCTAAATCAGTTGGAGAGCAGTTAAATAGATGGGGGTAGGGAGTTAAGGTTAGGATTCTAAGATTGGGGGAAGAAGCAAGTAAGGACTTTCAGGCTTGGGTTTCATTGGATTCCCAAAAATGTTACCATAACATGCTATCAGGAAAAGTCCTGAGTCTAATCATAGGAACAGGAACAGGGAGACAGAGTCTAGGTACCAAAACCAGGGATCAAGGCAGGAGAGAGATGAAGAGAACTGGTGACTTGACGTGGAAGCCTATAGACTACTAAGCAAGGGCTCGTTGTGGTCCTCTGTTTGGAGGCAGGGTATATAGAATTTCACCAAGTGCTGAAATCAGAAAGGAAATTAGAGACAAAGAGAATAGCATGTGCCAAAACATGAAAGTTGACGTGCATGATATTTTGGGTAATAGCAAATAGTCTATTGGGCCTGGGCTTGAGAGAAGTGGTGCTTAAAAAATGTCATTGGAGGCAGATTTAACTTGAATGCCAAATAGAAGAGCCTGAAATTTATTGTAAGGAGTCAACAAAGTCTGGGCAAAACTGGTGGATGATAGAGGAAAAGTGGAAGACATAAGGCCCAAGCTAGGCCTTGAAAAGAATTGGATTCTGAATTTTGCTGTAGGATGACACATACAGAAGAGAAATGAAGCAAATATTCAAGCTGAAGAGATCATAGACACCCTTTACGCAATTCCCTCATTTTACAGTTGGGGAGAGAAGCCTTGAGAGTGGGAACTCACAGGGAGCTGTGGGGAACTAGAACCCAGGGCCCTTTCTGGTCCATTGTACTTTGAGTTTGCAAGGTCAATAGGAAAACAGTAGACAGGTCCTCCAAATTTTAACATTGTTGGTTAAAAAATAGGTGGAAAAAAAGAGAACTAGAAAATTGTTTGTGTCTTGGGTGTGGAGCTGAATAACAAAACTCAAAGCCAAGTTTGTGACCTAAATTTGCAGAGTCCAAGGATTTGGCCGTGGGTTATCCTTGGCTCTTCTCTCCAACTTCTGCAGGTTGGCCTCAAGTGTATTTGATCCCTTGGTATGCAAGCCTTTTAACTCATAAATTGCATAAAACATTGTAAAGTCAGGCAACTAATTATAAGATTTTCTGTTTAGCCTAGAAATGAAATCTGATTCCAGTAAAGTTAGACACCAAATTCTGGGAAAGGCAAGATCAATATAGAGATAAATATAATCAAGTTGCCTGCCACTGGCTGACATGAAGCCATCGTTGACCAGAGGCTCATCAGAGGGAATGACATTTGAATTAGATTTTGTTTTTCTAAATTTCATATCACAAAATTTGTCCTTTTAACCACTTTTAAATGTGCAGTTCAGTGGCATTAATTACTTTTACTATACTGTGTTCCTATCGCCACCATCCATTACACAATCTTTTCCATCACCCCAACACAGAAACTCTGTACCCACTAAGCAGTAATGCTCCATTTCCCCTTCTCCCAGTGAATTAGTTTTTGAAACTAATTTTTTCAGACAGACAAGACAGAGTAAAGGTATTTGCAATACAGGAAATAATTTGTACAAAGGCACATACATAAAAGTAACTGTTGGGTGGACAGCAAATAGTTCCTTGTGGTAAGAAAATGAGGTGATTTGAGGGTGTGGATAAAGAAAGCATTTCAGGCTTGTACAGGGGCAGACGGGTGTGGAAAAGCATGGAGTACCGGGACAAAGTTGAATAGTTCCATGTGGGTTGAGTCAAGAGTACAAGGAGAAATGTAGAGGGAAATTGGCCTTGGAAAAGAGAGGTTGGGTCAGATCAAGAGGGTTTGGGAATGCCTGGCTAAGGAATCCGGCTTTTACTCTGTAGGCAGCAATGGGGAACCACAAAAGTGTTTGAGCAGGCGAGTGACACCATTAGGTCTTGCTTTTAGGAAAACTGATTGGAAAAATGAGAGATTGGAAGCAGAGAGGTTAAGACATGCTCCCAGGTGAGAAACGAAACAGATGCAAACTAGGGCCTTATTAGTGTTCTAGACCCAGTTCTACCTATTCCAAGAACCTCTCTCTAAGCTTTCCAACCTTCTTTAAACACCTTACCACTAACGTGGGTACTGGTCACTAGACCCTTAGCACCGCTAGCTGTGTGAATTTGCCTGCCTGGTGCTGTGAACAGCTTGAAGGCAAGGGCAGATCTGCATGACCTCTGTATCCTGGCACCCAGCACTAGAGAAGGCCCTTGTGGAATGAAGGCAGGCGAGCATGCAATAAATCAGTGAACGAATGGAAATATGATGCAGCTGTGTGCCCTCCACCACACACACACACACACACACACACACACACACACACACACACACACAGAGGACCTAACACTGAATAACGTTCATTCACTCATTTATAGTACATTAATTTATGTGCCACTTGGTGACCTTTCAAGGGAATGTGCTAGCAAATGTGACTGGAGGTATGTATTTCCTGCGACGAGGATGCCACTAACACAACCTACATCATTTCTCAGGTTCCCCTCAATTCTACCCCCATTGACCTATTCCCTGCAGAGCAAAGACTTCCCTGAAATTGAAGGCAGCTGAATATTAAAGAATGGACACAGCTGGGTCTCAATACCTCTGGGTACCTGGTCAAGGCCCAAGGATTAGGATCCTTCTAGCCAAAATAACTGTCAGATAGTTAAAAATCAGTCTTTCATATCTATGATCTATTTTTATTAGATCTTACAACAACTCTGCAAAGTAGGTCTTATCACCCCCATTTTACAAACGAGGAACCCAAAACCTGGAATGGTTAAATAGTGGTTCTCAAGACTGGCTGTTCTTGAGAATCACCTGGGGAGCTGTTCAAATAATTCTGATGCCCAGGTCCCACCCCAGACCACTGGAATCAGAATCTCTGGAGTGAGGCTCTGGCATCAGAATCCAAGGTCACGTGGATGGTGACTATAAAATCTAGGAGTAGAACTCAGGTTCCCCCAGCCTCGGTGTCCTTTTCAAAGTTCCATTCACAGTAAGTAAAATTCTGCTTGGGAACCCTCCCTGGGAGCATGGAGTTTGGTGTAAACATTCAGGAGCTGGGTGGGATGCAGGGGTGGGGCAAAAGGTATCCCATTAATTTTCAGTTTCCTGTGCTGCTTGTTTTTTGTTTGGTTGGTTTTTTTGTTTGTTTGTGTGGTTTGGTTTTTTATCTCAAACCTAAGGATATATTTTGTACTTCAATGGTGTGTTAAGTATTTAGGTTCCTCAAACTCGTCCAGCTCAGAACACAGCACAGTTTCTTTTCCTGTCCAGCAGGGCTCTGCTGGCACAGAAGCTTTGCCTCTGCCTCTTCTTTGATTGGGGCAGAGCAAAGCGCAGCTTTGGCAGCTTTACTGGCTGCCTCTCAGGCTACTGATGCAGCATCTGACAAATGGCCTATCAACCTGAGCTTCTGAGGCCACCTCCCTCATTTCAACAAAGGAGCCCACTCAGGGCATGTGTTTTGGCTTCCTTTTATGAGAAGATTTGTGTGAGCTTTTGAATTACAGAGTAGCCTGCTAGAAAGAACTTTAAAAATCATCTAGTCCACTATCACCACTATTATCACTCCCCAGACAGTTTTCTGATGGTAAAATGGAGGCTTATTAAATAATTGATAATAATGAAATTCAACATAGTAAAATATTTCAATCCAAATGAATTATTATAAAAATGGGTGTTATTTGTTTCCCATGAACTCTACACCAGAAACTTGACTTAGTAATTCACACACACAAACACTTCTGCCTTTTCCAATACCAAGGGCTCATTACACAAAGATTGCCAGCTTAACGGGAAATCATATCACTTTAGCTTTGTGCAATCACAACATGATTATGTAGTTTTAGCTACATAACAAACCACTCCAAAGTTTAGTGGCTTAAAACATTAGTCGTTTGCTCACAAATCTAGAGTTCTGCTGATCTTGGTTGAACTCATTGATAACAGCTGTACCAATTGATGGGTCAACTAGAGCTGACTAGCATACAGTGGTCTGGCTAGGCTGGCTAAAATGACTGGCACCTTGATCCCATATAGATCTCTCTTCTTTAGGAAGGTTAGCCTGGGCTGTTCACGTGGAGACCACAGGTTCCAAGAAAGCAAAGGGGAGAAGGTAAAACCTCTTGAGGGCCAGGGTCTGGACTTATAGAACCACTTCTGCTGCTTTACAGTGGCCAAAGCAGGTTAAAAGGCAGGTCCAGTTTAAAGGAGTAGGGAAATTGACTCTACCTTTCAATGGGAGAAGGTACAGAATTTTACTATCTACCATACCCTGTAACCCAAAATTACAGGGCTGTGGGTTAACTCAGCTGGAGAACATGGCTTACGTTGTCATCTTGAAGTGGTACGTCCTGCACTCTCCCTGTGATATGCCAGCCTGATATGACAGCTGCCCAGCTGTAGTGGAGAAGCTAGAACAGAGAAGATGAGAATTGTTTTCCAATGCAGTGATCTCACCCACTAGTAAGGGGTTAGTGTTTGGACTTTATCAGCTCCTATCACATTAGAACTCCTTTTTCTCTTAGGGAGAAGTGTGTAAGAGAGACGAAAGAGGGTCTGTAGATGTTCTGCTCAGCACTGAGAGGGGAGTAGTATATAAATTCTCTCCTCTATGGATCAAGGCAGAAATGTGGGAAGAGTAGAGCTTCCTTCCTCATCAACAATCCACAAATCCAGATAAGGAAACAGGTTCAGAGAGATTGGAATACATGCCCAAGAACATATAGTGAAAAAGATCAGGCATACCATCCAAAGGCCAGTAAAGATCACCCAGTTTGAGTTCCCATTTTTAATAGCTTCTAACTCTGTCTTGAGATAGCCAAACAAGGCCTTCAAAAGTATTAAGCAACTATTTTGGGGCAATCACTCCTCCAAGGTCCTTCTTATAAATTAGTACATAAACTCTTTGCCATTCTGAATGACAAGCATCAAATTGATGAGGAAAACTAAACTCAGAGAGGTGAAGAGACATGTTCAAGATCACACAGTTGGTGAATGGTGTAAAATGGACCTAAATTTGAATTCAGGCTATCACCAAGTCCAAATGTTTTCTCTATTATATTAACTACTTGATTCCCTTATGCATTGTATGTACCAAACAAACTGGGCTACTTCTCTACCCCAAAGATTCTTCCACTTTATTCTTTCTCTCCCCCTGGAATGTCTTAGTAACCACTTTTCTGATGTAACATTTACCCCTCCCACCCCCATTTGCTACCCTATCTCTACCTATAAGAACACTATCAGCTTTAAAGGACCAGCTCAAATAATGCCTCCTCTGGGATCTAAAATTAAAGTCTGCTCTTTCCTCATCCCTCCAGAAGGCAGTCATCTCCCCCTACTTCCTCTGTGCTCCTACAACATTTCATTTCATGCCGCTTTCACATTTTGCCTTATATGTTTACTATTTGTCTACTTATTTGTTTCTCTTACAACTTGCTCATTGGGTCATGGGATTCATCATTGTAACTCCAATGCCTAGAACAGAGCATTGTCATTGACTTAAGAGACAAAGGCAAAAAAAGGAGCTACATGATTCCTATGCTGAGGTGGGAAATATTGAGTAAATCCTCATTTTGCTGCTGGATGAAATGGGAAGACTGCCTGGAGGAAGCTGTAGGTCTGAGACTATGAGAAACTTCTGACTTTCCTTGATGCTTTTAGTTCTTCTCATCTCTTTGGTTTCTCATAT
>JAQZBX010000463.1:9753-109821 GCA_029593785.1 Cabassous unicinctus | reverse complement strand
TTTTTTTTTTAAAGGTTTATTTATTTTATTTATTTATCCCCCCCTTGCTGCTTGTGCTGCTGTGTCCATTCACTGCGTGTCTTCTCTGTGTCTGCTTATCTCCCCCTTGCTGTGAGGTCTTGCCGCATCAGCCCACGGCGCTGTGCGAGCCGGCCTGCCCTCACAAGGAGGCCCTGGGAAGCGAACCCCGGGCCTCTCATATGGTAAACAGGTGCTCTATCCATTGGGTCACACCCGCTTCCTGCCGTGAGGTTGCTGCATCAGCCCACCGCACCGCTCAGGCTGGCGTGCCCTCACAAGGAGGCCTCGGGACGTGAACCCGGGCCTCCCATATGGTAAACGGGGGCTCTATCCACTGAGCCACACCCGCTTCCCTGACATGCTTCTTTAATATTTGGGAAAAAGAGTTATTTTCTCTCTCTTTTTTTTTCCCTTTCTCATCTATGCCAGTTTTCAAGTTGAGTTCTGACATAATGGTATAGCATAGATTTCTCTTTAAGGCCCAAATGATTCTTCCCATATAGGTAGTCCAGGTTATTGTACTGTTGAGGATAGATGGCTTGTTTTGCTCAAATCCTATTCAAACCTCTTCCTAGTTTTCCTTTTGGTAATGCAACATTTGATATACTAAAAATCAGATTGCAGCTCCTTGTTCCTTAACTATGCAGCCATTGATTTAGGATAGCAAATCAATGTTCTCAACTAGAAACTTGAATTAAAATTGAGTTTACATAGAATGTACAAGGTTGAGAGAAAAGATACCCATTATGCTGGTCACATAAGGAAGAAGCAGCTTTCTGAATTATTTTGTAGTTTTTGTGGCCACAGCAGTAAGAACAGCTTCTTTACCATCCTAGTCCAACACTATGACTTTGGGTGCTGTTCCTGGCAGTCAAAGCTAGCATTGATCTCTTCAGCTCTTCCAACAATTCAGTGATAAGTTTTATAATCTTTACCAAATCCCTTTATACTCAAACTTGCTAGAGTATGTTTCATTTTCTGTAACTTAACCCCAGTCACCATCATAAAAGAATATGTAATTGGTTGGGATCATAGTCCTCTTGTGATAAACAAGATAAACAGTGTTATCTTCTCCTTGAATACTCCTTCTACAAATCTTTCTTGGGTCCCTGACACTTGCCTTAGGATGAAAAGGTAAATACTTGATCAGGCACAAAGCAAACCGAAAGTAAATATCTTCTGATTTTTCATTTTGTAGCTTATCTGCTTAAGGTTTCTAGGCATGCATAAGCAGCTCAGGGCATTATGTCTTCTTTCTGGTTTTGTAGCTCATATAGTGTAAAGTATATCATTTTAAATAAAAGTATATTTATTCATCCTTCTAGGGAGTGTGATTATAACTTTACTGAATTTCATAAAAGACAATCCCTTTCCTAGTATCTTGACAGGTCTAAAATACTTTGGAAAATTTGCATGGGGTATACTTAAATAAGCCTATTTACGAAAGTAATATTTCTAAAACTTACATCATATAACATTTACTATACTAATATTTGTAAGAATTTTCTCAAAAACTGATATAAATGTAAAATTCTGGCTATGTTTCTAAGAATCATACTCTAAACTAATATTTCAAACAATGCACTTTTGTAAGTGTTTTCATTTTTATGTGTACCATAATGTTTTATAGTCAACAAGCTATCTGGCTAGTAAAACCACTTAAATATGTCCAAAGTTGACACAATAGGATTCAAATGTGCACATTAGGAAAAGGAGAATTGGTCTTTAAGGACAATACTTTTTTAAAAAAAAATTGAGAATAGTCAGCTTCATGATAAAATCTGTTTTTGAGATCATTATTGCTGACTCAATGTTTAATCATTTTGTGTGTGTGTGTGTGTGTATGATCCTAAAATGTCTTGGTCTTTATATCAGCTGCTTCCATAGTTGATACAGTGGGAGAAGCATGATAAAGATACAGTCTAAGATTAAATTGCCATAAGCCAGATCTTTATAGAATTGCTTTGCATAAACAGAACAATGGCTTTGTGATTTTTTATGCTAACATTGCCTAATCAAAATTATAATCCAGTTTTCTTGTGAACTGTGAGACTATACACATACTCATTATCTGGTTTCTTTTTCCTTCCTGGTACTTTGGAGAAATAAGTGGGTTGAGAACACACAGGTTCATCCTTCTGGATGAAGGCAAGTGGAAGAAAAGACTCCACAAATGCTACCAGTTAATATTAACCCTGGGGCATTTTTCTGTATGATGGTGACCATTCACCCTGAATGCATTATGTGAACTTAAATTTTTTAAATAACTCACCCTTTGACTTAGACTTCTTAAGTGCTGGGCCTTACTGTCAGTGTGTTAATTCTATTGGCACCACTCCTCTTGGAATTCCAAATACAGCCTTAAATCTTAACTTCAAGTCTTGACTTCATTGTTTAATATGTTCTATAGAATATTGTCCTTATTTTTTAAAATATATTATTTAGATAAACTTGAACTGCCTTTGATTCTGAAGAGATGGGTGTATGATGCCTCCAATCATATATATAATTAATATCCCTGATTTGTACGTATAAACCCAAGACCTTCTTGATTTGCTACCTCAGATGACTGGTCACAAAAATTTTAAAAAGCTGAAGACCCTTTCTAATGCTACTATCCTCATATATTCTCCTTCCTGGGTCACTAATGACCCCATTTAGATCTCCAGAGCTACACATATATCTAGTCAAAGTTGATACACTCAGAACTGTTCTTATGACAGATGGCCTCTGGAAACATTGATGATTCCTTTCCTCCTTCCACTAAAATGTTCCTGATGTTTCCTTTTCAATTCCAAGTATAACTTAAGAGTCTGGGTTAGAGATGACCCTTTAAGGAGCTTTGCTGCAAACCAGGGACCCCCTCAAAGAAATGAAAAGTTAGTCATCTGGGGATAGTTTGGGGCATGCTTAAGCTTGGATCATAGATTGACTTTGGATCAACTATCAATACAATCCCATTAGGAACTGTCTAAGCCACTTTCCCTTACCATTTTTCATGAGAGTTTTTTAAAAACAATTCTATTGAGGATGTTTATGTGGAAGGTTATGGGAGGTGTGGGATGTGGGGCATATGAGAATCCCTATATTTTTTTTGTAACATTTATGTAATCTAAGTATCTTTAAAAAAAAAAACACAAAAGCAACTCTATTGAAGTTCTATGAGATGTGGACTTCATGGAACCTATAAAAGGATGACAGGCATGGAGAATAAATGTCCAAAAGTTGTCAACATTGATAGCTGGGAGGACTTGAAGAAGCATTTAAATGAACCAGCCCTTTTATAAAGAAATGATGTTGAGAGAGTATGAATTATTTATTTATGGGCATGCTATTATTCTTGGCTGAACTTGCCTTCTAATCTACAGCCAACAGGCTTTACTTAAGTTATTTTCTATTTTTAAACGGATTTTAATAATTTTGCCTGTAATATAAATAGTTTAAATTACATGTAAGCCATTACAACAGTATATTTTGCAATGGACAAAAAGATAATTTGGCATATTTATATTCAGTGATATCATTCTTTGTTCCTTTAAAAGTGTAACTTCAAGTCAATTTACCAAAATTTGATTTTATTGCTGGACAGAAATAATTCATAGACACATTTACGTTTATAATAAAGTATCCTTCAAGCGATCAGTTTTATCATGTTAGAGACTGTTTTCATATGTATAATTCTATTTTACAATTTGTAAATCTTCCAAGTGACTATTTCTTGTGTCATAAAATACATTTATTGAAATAATTATGAAGTAGTATCGTTACTGTATTTGAAAATTCTGTTAATAGACTGAAATTCAGAATAATTTATAGCAATATCTTAGTCTATAGTTATCTTCAATAGCATCAAATGGAAATATAAATTACTAAAATATTCTGTCAAATATAATGCATGAACTTGTATATCTATACTTAATATACTATGAAACACCACAGAGTAATTCATTTATAATGTTATATTTGAATACCAACAGCATAAGAAAAAATGGTTGAAAAGGGAAAAGATAAATTTATTCCTATGTATACACAGAAATAAATATATTACACTTACAAGAAGTTATTTTATTTTTTTCAAAACCTGAGTGGTAGTAAAAGTTTTCTTATCAGACTCACTATTTTCTTCTGTGAATATGGCCAAAGAGTTTAGGATTCAGTTAGTCAATATGGAAGTTTATTTATTTGGGACAGGAATGGTAGATATGTTACCTTACTTATTATAAAAATTCTATTACGGAAGTACATTACTATAATTCCTATTTCATAGAAGAGGAATCTGAGGCTTAAAGAGGTGACCTTAAACATTCCAAGATCACACACTTAGTAATTAATATTCAAATTTATGTGGATCTACTCCCAATTTATGTGGATCTACCCCAACTTACATGTCACTTCCACTGGACACTGTTGGCTTTCTACCTTTTAAATTTGAAAAGATTTAAAAAATGGTTAATATGTAAATATGGCAGATATTGAAAATGCCTGGGAAATACACAACAAAAGAGGAATGAATAAAATAATTGTGTAGATATTTGGAAGAAATATATTATTTAGCCATCATGGCAAATAAAGATCTCAATATATGAGGTCCAGAAATTTGTAAGAATATGGAGGAAAACAGATTGATCATGTATTAACAAAGGTTGATGCTGGATAGTAAGTACATTAAATTCATCAGTTAATCTCTCTATTTTGTGTATGTTTGTGTTTGAATGTCCCTAAAATTAGAAAAGAAAAAAAAAAGTATAGGTAAATCAGTATTGCCAAGGTTATTTAATGACCCAAAAATATCTTGTAATAAATAGCTAAGAAAAAGAGAAACAGTTTAAAATTATCATCAGCCTGTCTCTTTTTGTATCTATCTATGCAAAGAAAAATACCAAAAGACACAATGTTCTCTAACTATGATAGGATGTCATAGAAACTTTATTGTCTTTGTAGTTTTCTCTTTTTAACAATTATTATCCTGATCATGCATTATTGCTTTTTAATCAGATAATTAAACATCATTAAAGCTGCTAACTATGGCCATTTTTATTTCAAAGCTTTAAAAAAAGTATAATGAAAAGGGAAGTAAGCAGAATAAATTACTAAATGTTCAGAAACAAGTTTATTAGCTAGAAATAAGAAAAATTAATTATTTTATAATTCTCTTAAATTGAAAACAATCAGTTGGTTTAAAACTTGGCTGTTGTGCTTGAATTAATTTTTCCATAAGTTTTGAGTACGTATGTTTAACATAATAGTTTTTTTCATTTAATAAGTTTATTGAAGTATATCATTCATGCGTGAACATACATAAACAGTAAGTGTATAGTAAAAGTTGTGAACTTACACAACAAACTTACATATAATCATACAGGGCTCCCAAGATCACCTTACCACCAACACCATGCATTTTTGTGAAACATCTGTTTTAAACTATGAAAGGGCATCATCAAAATATTACTACTGGGAGCTTGTAGTTTAAGTGATTGAATACCTTCTTCCCACGTACGAGGTCCCGGTTCCATCCCCTGTACATCACACACACACACACACAACACAGACAATTGAAAAATCCAGCTCAGGGGAACTGGTAGCTCAATGGTTTAGTGATGGCTTCCGAAAGAGAGGTCCAGGGTTGAATCCCTGCCTCGGAACCTTAAAAAAAAAAGTTACTACTAACTATAGCTCATATCTTACATTTGATCTATTTTTCCCTCAACCCACCTGATTATTAATGTAATATTATCAAATTGTTGAATTAATCCCTTTCTTTGGGACACAAACAAATTTTTTGAAAATAGTATTTAAAAACAAATGTACCATACCAATGCAAGGTGTTAATAACAAGGTGGTATATGGGAATTTGTATTTTATGCATGAGTGTTCCGTAAAACCACAACTTCTCTAGTAAACAAAAGTTAATAATTTTAAATTGATTCAATATTTATGTGAGATTCAAAAATCTAGGGAAAATATCCATTGATATTTAGATTTTGGAGAGAAGAAGCACAAGGATCAATTCACAAAATTTTTGTGTATAATTAAAATGTATGTAAAATATATGTAAAAATGGTGCTAATTTAAAGAGATACAAATCACTTTACCAAGATAAAGTTCCCTGATATACTAATGTGAACAGATTGCTTCATGATATTTGAAGAAAACTGTTTTAAAAAAATTCTAAGCATTTCCATCCAAGAAAATTTATAACTTCTGTTTACTTTCAGTTAACCTAAAGATTGAAAAATAATAAAGGAAGGAAGTGCCCTCCAAAGGTGAAGGTTAACTACTAATACTGGCTTTTCTTCTTCCTTTTTTTTTAGCTTTTTCGTTTTTCTTTGCCTTCCATATCTCCTTGGTGCTGTGTGACCTAATAGCTAACACTTATATTTTTCATAATTCTCAGTGATCACTCTAGACGTTCTCTTTTAATATAAATTGGGACTTTCCTTAACTCACCCTTAAGAAAAATACCTGCATATTTAAATAGTCCTCATATTTAAACTGTATAAAACTTACATCTCATTATAACCTTTATGAAATTCTTTACCCATTGTCTTGGCACAGGAGAAGCTTACTTCCCATCCTACTCTTCTTTAGATTTCATTTATTAATCTTTATTTTCAAAGACCATAGAAGTTATTGAACACTGAGGGATTCAAACAAATTTGTCAAAGGATAAATAAATGAATATGATTGTTTGGAATTATTAATGGGCACATGTGACTTTAAGAATTTTCTTTCCTTGAAGTTGAATATGACTCTTTAAAGAAATCTTCTGGTAAAGCAGAAAAATATATACATTCCAATTAAGACCTTCATACTAACATGAGCCTTAAAAGGGCACACTCATTTCAAAATGTGCTAAGATGCATGTATTTGGTAATGTAATATCTGACTGAATATCTTCCAGACTCTGTCCAAATGATTCTGTGGAAAATGATTTTTTTTTTTTTTTTTTGCCAATGTCTACCTCAGAAAGATAAGATATTCCCAAAGAAATCTGTACTGAGATCTTTTTAGAGACTTAATTTTATAACTGTGTAGAACATCAAATCCCTTCTGTAGGTATCCTTATTTTCCTGGACACCAGAACTTAAGGGAGGCATATTCCTGCAAATGTTTACCCTCCTGTAAACAGGAAGGATTGAGAAAAGCAGATGCATTTTACAATCTTAAAATAATGTAAGCTCGCTGGCCTCAATATTTTCATTTGTAAAAGGAGAGGGTTGGGCAATGGAACGTCAAATATTTCTTCCAGCAAGAAATGTCTTCCTTTCAGTCATTACAGTCTTTCATTTTACCAATAGGCCCCTTATATTCTTTTATATAGCCCAAAATATAAAAGCTATTTATGGTACAGGGCAGTCCTAGCATGGCCTGCTGCTTTTTCCTGGGATCCACAAATACTTCCTGAGCTCAGGATCAGGTGTATGAGCCTGGTAAGAAACAAAGCATATGTAAGCAGTCACTGGAGACAGTCTGACTCTGGTGGACGTGTGTCAGGACATCCAGCTGCACCCAGTTAATATATCTGTCCTGGTGGGGAAGGAGTGAGATTTCTCCACAGCAACAGCACATGAACACAAGACAGGGTTCCATGCCTAGAACATCTCCCTGGTGGGCAACGGATTGAGATCTGTTGGCTATGGGGACCCGGCACTATCTGGTAGAGTCGACCTTTCTCTGAGTAAAACATCTTACCTTCAGAGCCAGTGTGAGTCATGTCTTCGCTGGTGACCCTGACACCTGTATTGGAGTGGGTTGACATCTTGTAGATGTCTCTCCTTCTGACCTTCACTATTGATTAAAGCAACTCTATTGTCTTGACATTCCCATTAGAGAGATTTCAAGCAGAAAATTAAATATTTCCCTGTAAATGTGTGTTTGCTTTCTCTTTTTTATTTTAGGTCTTAAAGAATATGTACAATAAAAGAAAAAGTATACATTCTGATATGAGAAAACTTGGTGCTTGATGCTTAAATATAAAATTTAATGTAGGTGGTCTGTATTAATTAGAGTTGCACAATACAGTTTTATTTTTGGTTTTGGAGAGCAATGTATTCAGTTTTTACAAATATTTAACTTACTACCTATGTTATGATGGGTTATTATTAAATTAATTTTCTTCCATAATGACTTGGTAGGAAGAAGTTGTTTGGAGATATTTGAAACACTGAATCAAAGCCCATGGCATTTGAGACTGAATTTTTATCAGGCCATGTTTGACACAGTGAAAACACAAAGGCAGAGTAAGAGAGAGAACCCCTGCTGGGTTCCTTATTAAAAATAAAAAACTAACAGCTGAAAACATCATTCATTAATTGACATTCAAAAACGATGATTGATAGCATACAATTATTTTTCATAGGGGCATCACAGTTGTGGACATTATCTTGGTAATTTCTTCTAGGTTTGTTATGGAAATTAAAAATTGCTGACAAAACTGTATTTACTGATATTTGCAACCAATTTTAGCCCATCTAAATTAATTCCTTTCCAGAGTCCTACCCATTGAAACCTTGTGCCATGCATTGCTTGCATTCAACACTAGGTAATTTTGGAAATGGTGTTACAACAAAGAGTGTCAATAGCACCAAAAAAAAAAAAAAAATAGCACCAAAAATATGGTTTTATTGCTTGGTATAAGCATGCTAGTTTATATGCAAATTTGTAATTTCTTTTTAAAATGTGCAACTTAATTTATTTCAAAAAGGGAAGTGTTAATAATAATACTGTATTTTCTTTCTCAGTAGCTTAAGTCTAACTTCTTAGACATACAACTAGAGAGTAAGCCAAGTTATTTGCTTAACTGAAAGGTCCAGTTCTGTTAAAATTATTTAACAGCTTTTATTGCCTACCAAAGTTTTATCTCATAAATGAAGACTTTAGAAAATTATTATAATTTAATAACAGTCAGAAGTTTTGGGAAGAACTAAAATAGTAGCTGTAGGGATAAATTATTTCAGCACACTTAAAATTTGAATTTATTGCCTTTCATAAAAAGAAAAAAAAAATGCTGAGCCCAAAGACATAGACCTTAGGGCTGCACTAGAATTTGACCTAAAATATTTCCTGTTTGGCTTTTATAGGTCAGAATCCCATTTTCAAAAGAAAACTCTTCTATAATTTAATTTTCAAGCAAACATATTTGTAGCTCTGATAGCAAATAGCTGAACAAATGCAATTTCCTGAAATCCAAAAATTAAACAAGATGGGACAGATAGTAGGAATTTCATTTTCTACATGTTGTAATAATAGTAGTGAGAGCAATGTTTACAGCTGTTGTTGATTGATGAAATTATAGTATTCTTCAATGAAATACTTAAAATAGTACATATCATTGAAGCAGGCAGAGTTAGGATGACTAAATTAAAAGTCACTGCTCCTTATTTGCTGTTGAAACATATACAAGTAAATTAATTGCTTCAGTTTTTCTTTGTCAGGATCACAAAGTTTTAGAGGAAACTTGAGTGATCATATAGTCTAATAAATTAAATTAACACAAAATTGAAATATAATGCTGGAGTAAAGGAGAGAAGTAAAAAAGTGGCACATGATTCTCTTTTAGAACTCTCCTCCCAAAGGCTTAGTGTGTTAGTTTCCAACCTGCTAAAACACATAGTGTATAATGGGTTGGCTTAACCAACAGGAAACAGCAGGAATTTATTGGGATTGGTCCAAAGTGGAGGCAATGCTTCCTCCATGAAGACTGGCGTTCTAGGGTTTGCTGGTGGTGAAATTTGATCTTTGACTTTTTTTTTCTTGTGGTAATGCACACTGCAGTATCTTCTCCTTTATCTTTTTTTGGACTCCATTGACTTCCAGTTTCTGGCTGCTCCCTGTGACTTCTCTTTCCATCTGTCTTTCACACTGCTTATAAAGAACTCCAGTAATCAGAATTAAAGCCCAATATGATTCAGTTGGGCCACACCTTAACTGAAAACATCTTGAAGTCATCTTATTTACAATGGGCCCATACCTACCAGCATGCTGACCAAGACCAAATCTGTTCAAAATAGGGTATGCAATTCAATCCACCACACTCAGTAAGTGGATACCTCTAAATGCACAGACTGTAGCCAATACAGAAGAACTGGTGCAAAGCTTTAAAAGACCCAGACACTCACGCACACCTTGCCCTAGGTCACTACTTATTGTCTCCTGCAGCCAAAGGAGAAGAAGTTTATTCTATGAAGGATTGAAACAAACAGATCTGGCAGCAGGACCAGATGAGAGCAGTAGTAAGTCACCTTATTAAAAGTGAAACTGAAAACATTCTTCCCTTTATTTTATATTTTTTAGGAGGTTACTGAGATTGAACCCGGGACCTCGTACATGGGAAACACGCACTTAACCACTGAGGTATGGTGATGGACAAGGCCCACCCCAAGGAACAGAGAGTGCAACTGCGAGCAAGATAGTTCCACCCATCTGCCCCATGGGATCTAAATTCCCTCTCAATTAGAAGCAGAGTGGGCATCACCATTCCAAGGTCCTCAAGATTGGGGAATGACCAATGGACTAAAATTGACTTATATTACTCTACTGTAGAATTATTATTATTCTAGCAATGGAAGAAATCTTGTCATTGATATAAAGGCAGTAGCCAACAGAGGTTCTGAGGGATGGGAGAGGGAAGAATGAGTGTAATATGGGGGCATTTTCAGGACATTGGAGTTGTCCTGCATGACATTGCATTGTATATTTTGTCATAACCTACAGAATTGTGCAGGACAGAGTATAAACTATAATGTAAACTATAATCCATGGTTAATAGCAATGCTTCAATATCTGTCCATCAGTTGTAACAAATGTACCACACTAATGAAGGATGTTGTTTCTGTGGGAAATTGTGGGAGGGGGAGGGAGGGGGGCATATGGGAATACCTCACATTTTTTTATGTAAAATTTATGTAATCTAAAGCTTCTTTAAAAATAAAAATAATAATTAAAAAATGTTAAACTGAACACGGTGACAATTGTATTTGTATTCTAACCTTCTCCCCATCAGCATCCCAATACGAGTAGCTAGAATTATATCTTCTGGACTGGAAATTCAGATTATTTCCTGAGGAAACATACCATCTTCCCCAAAATGATCTACAGATGCCAACATTTGCAAATCCCTCAAAGAAATATCAGGATGTCTGCTCAATAACGATGTAAAAAAACTAGCTCTGCAAAGGCATACAGAACTTAATTTCAATTTTCAATTACTTTCTCTAAAATATAATATATAGCCAAAAATTATCAATTATTCAAGGAAAGCCTCTAATATGAAAAAAAAATGGAAGCAAATAAACCTAAAGAAGCAATTTGGAAGGAATAGATTCAACGCAGAGTTAAAAGATATGTTAGAATGAGTTGAAGTTGAAAAAGCAGTCAAAACAAGCAAAATTAAAAGATGGAAACAAGATAAAGAAGATGATTACAAAACAAAAATATATTCTAGGAGATATAAAACCCAAATAATATTAATTTCAGTAAGAACAGAAATAATGGAGGGGAGCAAATAATGAATTCAGTTCCAAAAACTGAAAGAAATAATTTTTTGGTGTTCCCATTGAGTATCCAATAATAGAAATAAAATGGACACTTACCCGGATATATTACTATGAAATTTCAAGTGATTAAATGAAGGAAAAAACTCATCAAGTCTTGGGCAAAGGGACAGAAAGTGAATCAAATTCAAAGAATCGGGAATAGTAATGCATTTTCAATAGCAAATTAGGAAATAAGGGGACAAAATGAATCACTACCCTCAAAATTCTGAAGAAATTCAATATTCAACTTAGAAGACTATACAAAGATAAATTATCAATCATGAGGGAAGGCAGAATAATCATTGATCAAGAAGCTAATTCTCAAAATTTAAACATCTCATGCTTCCTTTTCAGAAATTACCAGAAAAAAAATATTAACTCAAACAAAAAACCCCAAGTAACTTACTTGTGCTGGTACTAAGTCTTCAGGAAATTCAATGCCAGAGTCTCAAATTTTGAAAAAAAAATTTATACTGGGAAAATGAGTAAAATTAATAAATAAATGCTTACTATTAGAAAGGACTAAACACTATGATGCAATACCTGAATGATATGAAAAATAGTAGCTTACAATAAAACAAATATTTATTTCTTATCTTGGTTGCTATTGCCTAATCTTATTCCAAAGTCAAGAATTGTCCAAGCAACCAATTCTTATTGTGTCCTGCATCCAATTCTCAGGTCCATGGCAATCATAGTGGTGAAGTTTATTTAATGAGGACATACTTCATAATTGTTAGTATGTTCAGTCCCATAATTTAATTCTAGGGTGAGACTGAGCAATGCCTTGAATGAAGGAACTATCTGAGATTTTTACACACATTAAGTATCCAATGAATACTTTCTGCAATATTATTTACTTCAGGTACTTTGAGTTATAGAGATTACTCTGACTCACCTCCTCCCTTATAGAAGTATTGGAAAGACTGAGAATATGAATAGATATAATAAATAAGTAAACATACAAATAAATAAAATATAAATATATGTAAATACTATGATATAAAAGTAAAGTGAAATATTTGCATAATCTCTTATAACTATTACTCAGATGTAAAATTGCCCTAGTAAAATCTTGTTACTTGCCTTATTTGAGAGTTTAGTTTATGGGATTCACAAATTCTGTACTGGATTTATTTTTCAACACCTTAGGTATCATGTAATATTTTTTCTATCATAGAATCAGTGAATTGTCATTATGGAATTATTTCAAATAAAAACTTGTTCCAAGGAAATTGTCCCTGCTTCAGGGTACTGGAGAAGAAAATGAACTAGATTTTTATGCAAGATAAAGTTGATTGGTAAAATAGAAATTTCTATTAAATTTAGAAGAAAAAGTATAAACCAAAAACTTTTTCGTTCCAGTAATTTTTAAAATGAGTCAGAAAAAGAAAGGCTATCATAAGGTGAATGAAAAAGCTTTGTAAACCTTACCACTGGTTCTCAGCTTCTACATCTTATCACAGATAGTATGCACCAATTATTTAAATCCTAAACTATAAAATCTAGATTAAATAGAAATGTAAAATATGCATTATAAACTTTTATACTTTCTATTAAAAAGTTACTGATTATGGTGTTTGTTTAAAGATAGAGTTCTGCAAAATACAAGTATATCTTTATGAGGTACATCACATTGCTTTACAAAAGGCTAATAACTTGAAAAACGTTTTTATATTATTATGATGAAGGTATATATTTTTGAGTGATAAGAGAGGGACACAACTTTTAGCATCAGAAGGCAGAATCTACAGAAATTCTGGGGCTGTTTGTTCTTTCTCCTGATTTGTGCTGTTATTGCACACAGCAAAGAAAGAGCTTGTGTTTCAAATTTTGTCTTAATAAGGATACAATAAACCAGGCACACATTAAGCAACCTTCAGACACTGATTGATGATGACCCGAAAGAGTGTAATCAGTAATTCACAATAAAGACAAATCTACCAATTATGTTTATGAAAATATCATACAAAATAAATTTTATCTGAAGGTTCAGATATTAATATTCTGATTATAGTTCATACCACTCTATCTGATCCTAAAGCGTTTAATTAAAATAATATAATTTATTCCTTTACCTAACATACTGAGAACAGTTGCTTTCTTTTTCAAATTTAATATCCTTATATTACCAAAACACACATCCTTGGTTTGTCCTCGCATGTATTATAGGGTGTTTTAAAGTATGAAACAGGAAGAACTTGGGTGATTCTTAAACTTCCTACATAATTCTACCTTGAAATGCAAATCACTTTTCTTTTTTTAAAAACCAAAATATGCTGACGTGCTTTCCCTTGTTCAAAACTATGACAGCCATGCTTTGTAAAATAACATTCCTGACAAACAGGTATTTGATAAATAGATGGAAACTATATTATTTTTACTGTGGTACATTCAATCAGCCCATATTAAACACAAATAAAAGAAGAAAGAAACTATGAACTGGGGGAAACTCTGAGCGAATCAAAGATAGACCTTAAAGAACCCTCTCCTGGTATTTCTTATCTTTCTGTTAGTCTTCCCCTCCTCCCCCAGTGCATCCTCATTCTTCCTTCTTTGTATTGTCAGCAGCAAAGAGGATTTATATTAGCTTTGCTTTTTATAGTTTATTTTGAAATCCTTATTGTTTTAAATCTGTTTTATAAGCTAATAACCCACTCACTTCTGGAGAGAGAAAGAGAGAGAGAGAGATTTTTGGTATTTTGGCATTGATGACATTAAGAATTGAGACTCTGCCTTTCTCTGCAGTAGTAATTATACAATGATTAAAACAAGACTTCCATTCCAGATCTCTTATTTTACAACTCAGAATTTTTACCATGTCCTCAATGATATTAATTTGTATTATGTCTGGAAGTTGAGGGGATAGTTATTTTTAATAAAAAGTATCCATAATTTCAAAAATAGTTCAGATAACATTTACCAGTATGTTTATTCCTGAAGGAAGTCGTATCACGCTGAAGAAGTAAGTGATTAATGGTCTCATGGCAATATAGATAGCTCGTATTAGAAAACCTCACTCAACTTTTTTTTAATAACACAAGTTATTACATTTGAAATGTGAATTCATGTCAACTCAGTTTAGCTTGGTACTCATTAGATGTTATTGTGCTTGATATACTGTTTTGATAGTATTCTCTTTCTTAAATTGAAGGACAGAATAAAAGTATTATTTTATTATAGCTTATATATATTCTACATATATTACTTTGCATATATATGTTTATACATGCTATATATTATGTATTGAAAATGAGTAATTATAGTCTGCAATTTATTTTCTTTGTTTTAACCCATGCAAGCACTGGTAATGTTAAACATAATTTAAGGTGTTAATGAAGTCATATTAAAAGATCTTTATTAAATGCCTGTGGTAGACAAACATTAAGATGCTTTGGTAAAAATACTCCATCATAGAGATTAAAATAATTAAAAAGGAGAGTTAGGGAATTTGTGCTTTAAATTACTATCAAGTACTTTGCCAGATGTTTTCTGGTTTTCTAATTAACTCTCTACATCAGTACTGAGTGAGTGTTGATAACTCTCTCTTACAAATGAGTAAACTGAGCCCCGGAGCATCAGATCTTGTGTCTATGTTTCAAGCTACAGAAGATGACCAGTTTATTACTGTACATAGGCAAAAAAATGTAATTAATTGTAAAGCTTATAGAAGCTATAAGACATTCGAGAACATGTTTTGGGACCTGGCAGAAACTGAGATAGCTCTAGAGACCTGGAAAGCAGAAATCGCAGCGACCTCCTCAGAGCCATCTCTGAGGTCAGGTAAGAGGTCAGATTGCCACCTGTGTCTTTGTGCCACTCAGCCAATACGAAAAGTTCAGAGAAGGTGTCTGATTAAAAGGTACATGACCAAATTTTACTAGTAAAGGAGGGGAAAATCCTGGGCACTTCCACCTAAAAAATTTCAAACAGGCATCAGCACTTGTCCCAGTAAGTTTCAGTGAGATACTCTTGGAATGGAGAAAAATGCTGGATAAATTTCTGCTACAGCTCAGAAGGCTAAATAACTTCGCCAGTAAACACTGGTTTGTAATAGTAGGATTCACAATTCAAAATCATATCTGTCTGCTTTTCCAGGTCTCCACTACATATAATTGCATGAAAATTTTGTGCTTGTTTTTTTTTATGTTAATATTCACTCTGTAGAGGTCTAAATATATGGCAGAGAAGGTGATGATACTACAAATTTGCAAAAATTTTCTTTTAATATATTTATTTTTCAGTTGATTCTTAATTTATAAAAAAATGTGGTTAAGGTAAATTACGTATAGATAAAAATGCAGAAGATTTAAATTCCTTATATTTATATTTGTGGCATGTTAAATCATGGAGTAGCTCATTGTGCAGTAAAGGAAATAAATATTTAAATTCCAAAATACATTTGCAAACTTTCTCTCCAGATTGTATTTAATGAAAAGAAAACTTAGTGGCCTATTAAATGTGCATAACTTGACATTTCTTTATATTAATAAAGAAAGGGAAGTTGTGCTATAAAAAACAACTTTAACCCAAAATTGACATGGTTCAAAATGCCAAAATTTCATGTCACACTCATACACCATTTCCAATGTGGATTGAAGGAAAGTTATCCATGTATCTCTCATGAACCAAATTGATGGAGGCTTTATCATTTGTGATTTTCAATATGCGGCTCAGAGTTAGTCATACCAGAGCAAGAGATAAAATAGAGAACCTTTACACATTCTTAACTGTCTCCAAAATGCAGTGACATAAATAGCTTGCACTCACAGCCCCTTGTTTGGAAGTAGTCACATGACTGTAACCTAATTGCAAGAGAGGCTGTAAAGTTTGCCCATGTTCTGGGAAGGAAAAGACAACCGCATATGGTAAGTATCAGCTATCTTGACTACACACTCTCTCTGTCCTTTCATTCCTCCAGCCAGGCAGAAGTCATGCCAGAATAGTATGGCCACTATTGTGTACCCCACATGTTGAGGCAAATATTCAGAAAGCTGTATTCTAACGAGAGATTGTATTAAAGGCAAAGAAGATTATTAAATAACCTGCAACATACTAAGGAGTATTTCCGTATGGACTTGTGATAAATGCATGTGTGTGGGGGGGGTGGGGGTGTGTGGAGAGTTGGAGGGTTGGTGTACACTCCAGGGATGGATAGTTGTCCAAATCAGAAATGCATACATGGAGAATGTCAGTCAAAAGTTCACACTCCAGAGATGTCTTCAGGTATCTTTATCCCTGACCAGCATCAGAAGCATAATGGGTGTTAAAATGTTTTCATTAGCAAAATTCCTAGCACTAAAATAGGTAATCAGGAAAAACGTATTCTAAAGAAAATTCCTACTTTTTCAAGAACAAGCTTTGAAAATCTAGCAAGCCCTTCATTTTCATTTTCAAAATGGTGCCAGAAACTTTATTTTGAAAAGGCCCTATCATAACCCACATGCTTGTGGAATTCTGGTTACCTGATCTGACTGTACAATGACCTAAATGCTACCTCTGGAATATTGCCAGGTTTGCTTTTAGGTGGGATCACAGCATCTGAGCTTAAAATAAACAGAGAGCTGTAAGTTATCTGAAACCACAAAAAAGGCATTTGACTTGCTACTGAGTGATATTTAAATGTTTTTTTTTTTTAATTTAATTTTATTTTTTAAAGATATTCAGATTATGTAAATGTTACATAAAACATATAGGAGATTTCCATGTGCCCTGCTCCCCTCACTGCCCACATTTACACCATTAACAACATCCTTCATTATTTTGGTACATTCATTACAATTGATGAACACATTTTGTAGCACTGCCACAAAGCATGGATTATAGTTTACATTGTAGTTTATACTATCTCCCACACAATACTGTAGGCTATGGCAAGATACATAATGTCCTGTATCTGTTGTTGCAGTGTCATTCAGGACAATTCCCAAGTCCTGAAAATGCCCCCATATTACACCTCTTTTCCCTCTCCCTGACCTCAGAACCTCCACTGGCCACTGCCTCCACATCAATGATAAAAGTTCTTCCATTGCTAGCATCACAACAAATCTATAGTAGAATACCAGTAAATTCACTCTAGTCCATAGTTCATTTTCCAATCCTGAGGATTCTGGAATGGTGGTGCCCACTCCACCTCTAATTGAGAGAGGGCTTAAGCCTCATATGACTGATGGATGGGACTCTCTTTCTTGCAGTTTCAGGCTCTCTCGGTTCCTTGGTATGGTGGTTGTCCATCATCACCTCCTTGTTAATAATAAATGTTAATGTTAATAAATCTACAGTAGTCTCTTCCATCTGAAACTTGATTTCATTGTATCATGGTATCAAAGTTGTAGCTGATGAGACCAATATCTCTCACTACCCATAACATGGATGCTAAAATCACTTATAAACTATTTTAATAATTGTGCTTGTCCGAATTAGCTAGTTCAGTGGAGTCAAAGATCTGAAGGGATAGGGCCTTGTCAGAAGGGGACAATCTGATAAAAGTGAAGCCTATTGGAATGAAGATGGAGAAAGTCTCAGTCAGATTCATAGAAACAATTTTTGAATAAAAGAAATAGTGAATACAGTGGTTTTGTTTTAATTGTATATTCATGGCCTTGGTTTAGGTGTTCAGGAGGCAGTTTGACTGAAAACCTAGCCAGGTGATACCTTTATGCTACTCTAAGAACCCTTTTATGGATGGTAATATATACACCAAACTAAATTGTCAACAAGTATTACCTTAGAAAGAAAATTGGGAAAGGAAATTAGAAAAAAAATGAATTATTGGAGTACTAAAGTTTATGAAGAAAATAAAATCACAACTATGTTTAAAAAATTCATAGAAAAATGTAAAGGAAAAATATTAACTGTTATTTGTAGCTATAACTTTGCCACTAATTCTAACAAACAATTTCTTGGAGTTTGTCACCATTTATAGTTGCACTATATCCTAATGAATTTCCATTGGATTAAAGAGATTCTTATATTTAAATAGAAATCTTTATATGACAGCTTTAGAAATATACAGACTTTTTAGTGACTTTTCGGAATGAAATGCAGATACTTATATTTAGCAGATAATTTCTATGAGGTAGCTGTCAGAATGTTTACATTGCTCTTATCTTAGTTTTTAAAAAGTTTCATATCCTCATTTTAGCTGTGCTATTTCAATTTTTGAAATACTGGGTATGTCAAATCATAAAGTTTGATGTATTATTTCTTTTTCATAATGCCTTTCTGAAGGAACTAGAACTATGTATTAAAAAATATGGGGCAAGAAATGTCTGACTTGGAGAAAAAATGCCATAGTAGACAATAGCCATGCCTGCAAAGAAATAAAAGCCAAAGTCATGAAGTTGGGCTGACTTTATTAAGTGATGGTTGAAACTAGGAAATGAAGCTATAGGAATTTGAAATATAACATTGCTGTACACTTTAATATGGAAAACAATATGTGTTCCAAATATCTTTCAAAGACAATAGGATTGGAGACCAAAATGCAGGGCAAATTGAAAACAGACTATGTGGTTTCAGTGCTATTTCCTTGTCTTTTATCATGGATAATCATAGGAAAGGGTCATGTAAATGAATGTTTAGATTTACTATAAACTTTCTGTTAGCAATATCATTTATTACTTGTTACTGAATGCTGCATGTATAGGGTCACCTAGGACTTTGCAATTGGAAAGTTACTATGAGCAAAAATTGTGCCTTTCTTTGAAAAGCAAATAGAGCTCCTTTTATGATAATTTCTCTATTTATATTTTAACAGAATTAGTATTTAGAGTTTTTAGCTGCAGTTTCTTTTGTATCATTTTAGAAAGTGAGAGGATCACAAATAATTAAATATTTATTGTGTGAAAGAGGTTTTTTGGCTGTAAGAATCATATTCATGCAAAGGTTGTCTCATTAACAAGGATTTATTATGCGGATAAAAAGAAATAATAGAACACAGTTTTTACTGCAACCCATTGATACTTGAAGGAAATCAGGAATGTTCAGGATACAGAGCATCTCAGCGTTCAACAGCATCTCTAGTGGTCACACTGGGTGATCTGGCTGTCTCATTTCCTAGGTCAGCAGAGCACATTGCTCCTGACTACAACTCTGCTGCTATTTTGTTACAGTGACTCAGAAACCCTTTGTCTCCACTTCTAACTGTTATTGATCCTTCCAGTGCCATAAATGTCTCTACATCTCTGCCTTTGCTTCTGTGTGCCTTTTATTTTCACTTGGCCTCTGCTTCGTGTCTCTTCCTTGTGTATCTACCTGCTTTGGTGCCTTCTTTCAGTCATGTTCCATTCTCTATGATCCGCCTCATATTTCCAATAGAGACTGGAGTGTATTCCAGTCACAAGCTAGGATGGCGAAGTTCTGTTATGGGGAGCCCTTCTCCATGACAGCACCTAGGCCATTGCTCAGTCTCTAAAGGATAGTCATGTGGTAGTGCATGCCTCAGTCAGCTGTGGCCAGGGTAGTGGTGGTGTGTGGTCCAAGATTATGGACATCTACGTGGCCCTCAGGTATTCATTTTTCTGAGTCTCAGAAAATTCAGAATTATATGTAATCTTAAATCCCAATAGAAAGAGTGGTTCTTGATATGAAGAGAGAAATATGTTCTTTTTCATAGTTTAACTTGTTTATTTTCAAAGTGCTACATATATACTTTAAAAATAATGGTTATAATATATTACACATTATCATTTCTTATATTTTACGTTTGTTTTATTTTTCAAGTGCTACATATTTCTTCAAATTTTATAAAAATATGTTTTCATTTTCATTACATAGGGATAAATAATAAATAAGAACAATCTTATGTGCAAGAAGACCAGAAAATTAAGCTTGATTCTGTGAAAAGAAGATTAAATTAACCAATAAAACATTAAAAATACAATAGAATAGAAATTTTGTTTACATAACATTTAGAAATTATTAATTTTCTTGAAGTAAAAATCTTAAATTGCACGTATTATAATTCTAAGTGAACATGCCATTTTATAAATTCATGACTTCAATTATTTATAAAATCATTATAAATCAGAGGGAGTTGTTTAAATTTTGCAGTTATATCATACTCTATTTTTAGGGTAACATTTAAATTCATATGTTGTGAATGCATTAAATAAATTGAATAATCAAAAGTCTTATGCAGATATCTTTTGTGAATGCTAAGTTTCTTCTCTTGGCAACTCATACTCCTATATTATGTAAACTACAGTAATGTACATTCCAAACTAAAACATGGATGAGGTTATAAAAAATCTGTTTATAAACTCTGCTATTTAAAAAAGACAAAGGCACATTTATAGAGAAATTACACATAAAAATACATGTGATTGTATGTTTGTGTGTATGTATACATCCCTCCATAGCTATGTGATTACTTTTTGCCCAGTGTTCCTAAATAAATGATGTAGACTTAAACCAATAATGACTAATGAGGATCGATAATTTTCCTGAGCTTTTCCTCTCTGGTCTATACCTTTATCTCTCAAGCAAAATCCTCTGTAATATCAGGTACTCGCTGCTTTTCTATAAGTCGTTTTCTCTCACAATTATGGTCATATAACCCCAATTTGAGCCTCATTCCTACCCTAGTTTCTGGAACCTCTTGTGTCCATTATCAGAGATCACTGAGAGAGCTCAGATAATTTATTCAGTATCAGATCTGGTGCATTGTTTGTTCCTTGGCGTTTGCTATAAAATTAATAAGCTTATTCCTTTCTTCATTATCAACAGACAAAAATTTGAGTCCCTCCCTTGCCCTCTTTTGCTACTTCAGATTTAAAATATCATCATCAAGATTCCTTGTTTGTTTGGAACTGTGTGCTTGTTTATTATGGTTTGTCCCCTGTTTAAATCTCCAAAGTCTTGAAAAACACTGCTAATATCCATTGTTTCATGATGTTGCCTGCTGAGCAGTATTTATGAATATGAATTATCTGTTTACCCAGTTAAAACCCCTGTCAAATAGTGTCATTCTCTTTTCTGCAATGCTGATTGCTTTTTTGGACCACTGCGTGATTTCTTTAGTTGTTGTCTTTAGAATGTACCTGAAATTATTCTCCAAAGAATCTGCATCGATTCAACATTAATTGAGCTTTGAGTCAATTAAATAATTTAATATTTTAATAACAGATTGTTAAAAGATGTGTTTATTTTAATAGACACTACTGGAGTCTACATACCAACATTCAACGTTTTTTCTTGGTAACATGCCCCATATTTCATTCAGTTATCCATATCTCAACAAAAATAATCCTATCTCTAAAACAAGGTAAATTCTGATTAGACTAAACGAGTCATGTTAATCCGATTTCCCTCAACAGTCATTGGTTTGGAGTCCATGAATGGCACATTTATAGCAAAATAAATGTGAGGAGGTGTTTTTTGCATACATGGGAGGTTAGGTGGGTGCAATGTTTGGTTACCTCTCGCTTAAATTGGATGAAAAAAGTTATTACTTTTTTTTAAAAAATATTTACCTCTGGATATGGATATTGTTAAATGTAACACCTGGAATAATTGTATTTGTCTAGTGAATATGGGGGGGGGATAATCAAAGAACAATAAATGCTCTGAGAAGGAAGAGGGGGGAGAAGTGTTAGCCACAGTTGCAAGAAGCTGAAAATAAAATAAAAAGAGGAATGGTTTGAGAAAAAAACTCTTGTAATCATAAACACTAAGCAAATTAATTATGAAAGGGTAAGTTATGAAATATTTTAGGCTTTCTTATTATTTTGTCTCCTATTTAAAACAATAGATAAACTAAATCTAGCATTCATGTATATATAAAAAGTGAGATAATTCTTGTTTCTTTCACATTCTAATGCTCTGAAATGCATGGCTACTCTCTGATTCCAAAATTATGCTATAATGGTGAGGAGAAAACATACACTTGAATATTCATGTAATAACCAGATGTGGAGTTTTTCTGCATTATTCAGATATAAGAGAAATTCTCATACATGAAACAATTGGGAATCATCCTTGGTTAGTTAAACAAAAGACTTTTTAATGTGAGGGATTCATACAATTTCTATCATATATTGACAATCATATGTCAATCGTATTTATTTTAACCTAAATATGAATGCCAATTAGACAATCTTCTTCCACAGGTCTTTAACGTACATATTTTCTTTGATTATGTTCCTGACCGCTATACTACTTCTGTAGTACATCACCTACAAATCTCATTCTCAATTTTCTTTATGAACAATAGCAATATAAAGTACTTTCTATGCATTCAGGATGTGCTTATCCTCCTGGATGCTACTTTCCCACCCACCCTCATTTCTGCAGCCCACAGCTAATAGGAAAATGTGTTGTTGCCACAGCTGCATTTTAAGTCACTTGACTTATCAATAAATTGCTATCTAGACATTTTTTCCCCTTGAAACAATTACAGTGAATGCTCAGCAGGTCAAGGGCTTTAGTCTGCATGTTTTAAGGTAGTTATTCTGCTGACTCCGTTAAGTGGAGGCTCCATAAGAGGGTCACTGTAGTTGCCTTCATTTTCTTTTCATTTTGAATGTACACAAAGCACTTGAGTTTTAGGTTACCTAGACTTTTAAAAATCATTTGGCAGTCAAGACACTTAAATTCCATTTCTTTAATGATTAAATATAAAGGGATATATGTTTTGCCCCTATTTATGATAGAAATGCTATGGATTACAAAGCTGACACCCAGTATAAGAGTATGACTTTTACGGTATGTACAGAATAGATTAAGGATACAAAATCTTATTCACAAACATATCATGAGAATTATGAAATTCAATAATAGCAGTTCAATATAAAGCCTATAGAAAATGAAAACTTTACAGTCCAATCATTATTAGTTGGGAACAGATTTTTGTTGTTCCTGTGACTATTTGTATTAGCATTTATACTTTTGCAGGTTGTTTATGCTATATGTAATCCCTTTTGTTTTTAACATTCAGTCTGTAGGTTTCAATGTTTCGCTTCTTGTTTTTTATTTTATTTTGTTATCTGCTGTTAGGAAATAAAATCTAAAGCGCTATAAAGCATACATCCTAGGGCGCAGAAGATAAAGACGAGGTCAAACAAGAGCTGTTGGAAACTTCATTCTTTTTTAGAGCAAGTATTATCTAGAACTTCCCAAGTATTGAGACTTTTCACACTTTCAGTTCATTTGTTTTTTAATTACTCTTTTCCTTCAAAAATTAGCTTATTGCTTCTGAGTCATTACTATATGCTAGATATAGTGGAAAGGAACTTAAATATATTAACATATTCAGTAGTCTCAGCATTGCCAAGTGAAGTAATTAGTGTTTTCATTTCCATTTTATAGATGGGGAAACTTAAGCACAGAGTGGTTAAGCAATTTAGCTCAAGTCAAAAGGCTAATAAGTGAATGAGTCAAAGTTCCTACTCAGAGCCTGTGCTCTAAAACACTACAGTAAGCATTGAAGTGATATATAAAAATAAAATGAATAAATTTAATTTTGATATTTGTAGATAAATTGGTCTTGGAATTTAATTCTCTTAGTAAATGCACATGGATTATTTGATTTTAAAAATGCACCAAAATTTAAATTCGCCCCTCTATTTCTTTACATTGTCTTGCTCAAACTTCTATGCAAAACAAATGTGTGCAGTGAGAAAGTAAAATGAAGTATTTACAATAATAATAACTTATTCCTACAGTCATGAATTTAGAGATAATGTAAAAAAAAAAGGATGTTTTAATAACCTCTGTTTATTTTCTTAAAAATTGTACAGAATGAACAGGTTCTGCAAGAGCAAGAATTGAAAAGAATCTCCTAAAAGGAAGAAAACAGAAGGAAAAAAAAAAAAAAGAATTCTTATACTCTCAATATTTTCCTCCATTTTTGGTGGGGATATATGAGGGCACATCAATATTAAAATTTGCAAACTCTAATAAATTGCATATAGTGCATTCTCACACATAATTTGATGAGTACAGTATTTAAATATTTATGGCTTGCTGTGTAGATAAAAGTATTATTTGTTATATATTTTAACCTCCACTGAAATGCTATTATGGAATTGCATTAAGAAAGAAATTCTTAAACAGAATGTCTATAAATACCATGTATTATGTAAAACCTCAATTACCCTGAATTCTAGTTATAAAAATCTTAAACTGTAATTAGGAATTTGCTATACTTCTCATTTAAGTGAAAAGAAAATGAAGCAAGAAAATGTTACCTATTATAGGCTTAGTTTAGTGGTGAATGCCAATGAAGTTATGTTGTTTAGTGAACAAAGGTAGACAAAAAAAAGTCCTGCCTCCACTATGTACTGCAGGGGAAGCATAGAGAGATTGAGAGGTGAGTTTTGTTTGTTTTTTGTTTAATATTATTGGAATAATGAAAATGCTTTAAGAATGATTGAAGTAATGAATGTACACATATGTGATTACACTGAATACCATTGATTGCACACTTTGGATGGATTTATGCTTTATTAATATATATCAATAACATTTATTTGTTAAAAAAAAAAAAAAAAAGCCCTGCTCCCTTTTCCCAGTGTTACTGTTTAAGAAAGGCATTTAATTCCTCTAAGCTTCAGATTCTTCACCCTTTATAAATTGATATTCAGACCAAAAAAGTCTTCTTTTCCAGGCTTTTTAAGTGTGTATAAAATAATAAGTATGTATTTGTGAAGCTGTCTTGCAGCAGCAACTAAAATACCAAAATGTTAATTATGTAGTATGATTTTTAATGATTCACCAATTATTGTCTATAAATTCTTATTCATGCAATTTTTATATATTGTTCAAATATTTTCAATGAATGAAGTATTATAATCAATAACTTAAACATAAAATTCAATTATGAAGATATAATTTCCCAATGTTCCTGTTAATCAGAGTATTGCTTAATCCTTAATATTCAATAATCTCTTGTTCTAAAAAAAATATAATTGAATGGTTCACTTACCACGAAGGAAAATCAACAATCATCTTGATAATTACCCTAATTAATTAATTAATTCAACACTTATTGATTGATTGTGTGAGAAAGAAGGAAATTGGGAGCCTAAAGGAAATATTTAAATTCTCCTTACCTGAGGAAGAAAGGGCATCAGATATTTTCTTAATATATAGTACATAAATTCTATTCTGAATAAAAGCATAAAGACAAAAAATACAAATTTCTAAAGCATAGAACTATGGGGAGCAGATGTAGCTCAGTGGTTAAGTACCTGCTTCCCATGTACGAGGTCTTGGTTCAATATCTGGCACCTCCTAAAAAAATTAAAAATTAAAAATAAAATAAAATAAAACATAGAGCTATGAAGGCCAGAATATAATCCTTTATAAGATATTAAGGGACTTAGTTGACTTCAAATCCCATTGATCAATAATGTTTTATTTCATTATCCACATAAATTAATGTGAAATCTTGCAATGATAATAGGATTATATTTTAAAAAGTAATGGTGATTATATTTTTCTATAACATGTGGCTCAGACGATACTTAGGTTAATTTTCTTTTATTGTCTCACTTGAAGTAGAGTGATGGTAAAATAAACATGCTCAGAGAGAGCAGCTATGTTACAGTGGGGACTTGAATTAACACCACAAAATATGATGGAAATCTCATAGGGAAAAAGGGTTATATTTATATTCTGTGTGGCACCAGACAAACGTGAAACAGATGTGTAGAAGTTCAAGGGAGCATACTTTCTTATCAGTCTCATCTTGAACTCACCTATGCTCATGAGAGGATGACAATAATTAATTAGGTAAATGAAAGATACTTTGTCTTTTTATTTGACCATAGAATGAGAAAACAAAAATAAAAGAACAGTGATACCCAGGAGAATAAAGCAGTAACACTTGTACATGGGGAAAGTAAGAGCAATGTCAACAGTGTTGCAGCAAGTCTGTGTTGTTTGCCATATGATTTAAGGCTTAAAGGGCATAGTGATAATGAACCCAAGCAGCATTGGTAACCAGTAGACATTACTGTACATAAAAGAAAAGTGTGAGTGGTACCAACCAGATTCAAATGAGATTGATGAAGGGAAAGTTGGGGGAAAAGAAACAGGAACCATGTCAGTAAGCACCCCTACACTACTGCTTGGAAATCCAGGAAATTCTTGAAGTGGAGATTTTTAGTTTCCTATTGATGCTGTAAAAAAGTATAACAGATTTGCTGAATTAAAAGAATACAAATTTATAATCATAAAGCTCTGGAGGTCAAAAGTCTAAAAGGTTAGCTGGGCTGCATTCTTTCTGGAGGCTCTAGGGGAGAATCTTTGACTTTTCCGGCTTCTGGAGGTGGTCAGTATCCCTTGGTTCAGAGCCCCTCCTAACTCCAACCTCTACTTCTGTCATCACATAGCCTTCTCTCTCACTCTGACGTTGCTACTTAACTAATTCCATTATAAAGACCCTTATAACTACTTGGGTCCCACCTGGATCACCAGGATAATCTTTATTTTTTAATTTTTAAAATTTTTAAAAGATACTTAGATTACGTAAATATTGCACACAAAAAATAGGGATTCCCATATGCCCCACTCCCCACACCTCCCACACCCTCCCGCATAAACATCCTTCATTAGTGTGGCACATTCATTGCAATTGATAAACGCATCCTGGGGCTTTGCCATTAAGCATAGACCATACTTCACATTGTAGTCTACACTCTGTCCAACACAGCTCTGCATGTTATGTGACGATATAAAATGGCCTATATCTAGGATAATCTTTCCATCTAAAAGTCCTTAATTTAATCCTACCCACTGTTACAGTTGGGCAGTTTGATGTAATTATGAATTTCAAAAATATAATTGGATCATGCTTGTAAATTGATCTGTTAATCTGGGCATGATTAAGTTATGATTAGGGCGTTGACTGGGCCACATCAATAGGATGTTGAGCCCCACCCCTTCGTGGGTGGGAAATCGAGTATAAAAGGCAAGGCAAGGAACAGAGTTGTAGCAGTGTTTTGAGAAGCAGTTTTGATGTTGGAAAGAAGGCCCCAGGAGAAGAGAAGCAAGCCGTTTGCCTGATCGTCTACAGCTGATCTTGTGGAGGAAACAGGAGCTAAGCCCGGAGAGAAATGCAGCCCTGGGAAGAGAGGAACCCCAGAAGCCTGAACCCTGGCAAATGCTGGCAGCTGTCTTGCTCTAACACGTGGCGATGGACTGTGGTGAGAGAAGAAACATAACGCTTTATGGCCTGGTATCTGTGGACTTCTACCTCAAATAAATACTCTTTATAAAGACCAACCCATTTTTGGTATTTCACATTAGCACCCCTTTGGGTGACTAATACAGAATTTGGTACCGAAGAGTGGGGAAGTGCTTTTGTAATTACAAAAATGTTGGAACGGTTTTATAAATGGGTAAGGGGTATTTTTTGGAGGAATTGTGAAATGCTTGATGGAAAAGGCCTAGATCGCTTTGAAGAGACTGTTGATAGTAACATGGACGCTAAAGAGACTTTCTATGTTGCCTTAGAAGTAAATGATGAAACTATTATTGGAAACTGGAGGGAAGGCAATCCATGTTTTAAAGTTGCAGAGAACTTAGCAAGATTAACTCCTGGTGTTATATGGAAGACAGAATTTGAAAATGGCGAACCGGAGCATTTAGCTGAAGAACTTTCCAAGGTAAACTCTGAGAATGTGGCTTGGCTTCTCCTTGCAGCTTATAGCAAAAATACTAGATGAGCGAAATACACTGAGGACTGAACTTTTGGGCACAAAGAAAACAGAAACTGATTCCGGAACTTCCAAGTTTCTGGAAATCAAATTCCCAGATGAAAATGCCCCATTTGAAGACTCTACTAAACTTGGAATTTGTAAATCAGAATTGAAGATGCAGTTATCTGGGAAAGACTTGTGGAAAGTCTTACTGTCTGATGGCTTGGACCCCTGCTTCCTGTATGCTAAACCAACAAAGTTTTTGAGAGAGCTGTATGAACAAAACCACTGTTAGCTTGGACAAAAGAGGACATGGAAAGGAGAGATTGAAGAGAATCAGCTTTAAGAAGAAAACCGTGGAAGCAGAGATCTGGACTTAAGATATCTCCTTGGGCCAAGAGAGGAGCCTCACCCATGTGTTCAGAGATGGTGAGTTTGCCTCTGCAGTTGAGGAGGGTGGATGTTCCTACCCGATGTTCTGAGAAAGTTTTGATGCCCCATGGTGCAGAGAGGATGAGTTTTCCCCAGCAGTTGAAGAGGGTGGATGTCCCCACCCGATGTTCTGGGAGAGTTTTGCCATCCCAGGGTGCAGAGAGGGTGGAGCACATTCCTCAAAGATTAGGGCAGTTAAGGTCAACACCCCAAAGGTCTGAGAGGGGTGTACCTGTCCCCCATGGATTAGAGAAGGCCAGGTGGTCAACCCATTGCTCTGAGAGGGTTGAACCTGTATGCCAAAGGTTAAGGAGAATGTTGTCTTCACCTCACTGTACTAGGGGGGCTAAGATTCTAACCCAAAGATTGGGTAAGGTGTGGCAATCACCCCAACACTCTTGGAGGGTGAGGTCTGGAGCTTGTCGACACCCAGATGCTTGATGAGGGTGGAACCAAGAAAGTGGCCATTGGGCAAGCCTGTGGAAAGGGTGGGTTCCCATGTGGCCCCAAGGAGAAGAAACCATCTTCTTAAGAATGACTCTCAGTCTTTGAAATCAAATGGAGTATGCCCTGCAGCTTTATTGAACTGTAAAGGATCCATGACTCATTTTTAACATCCCAATTTCTCCTTATGATATTGAAAATGTTTATCCTTTGTCCTTCCATTTGTGTATTGGAAGCATTTAAATGGTTCTGTAAGTTTCAGAGGCCTATAGCAGATGGGATTTTGCCTCAAGATGAACTGTATTTCTTTAAACTCATTATGATGTGATTTTGTACTTGAATTGTTACTGATTTAAGGTTTTCTGAATATTGTATTGTATTTTTGGAATTCAGAGAGTGGAGTGTTACAGTTGGGCAGTTTGATGTAATTATGAATTCCAAAAATATAATTGGATCATGCTTGTAATCTGATCTGTTGATCTGGGCATGATTAAGTTATGATTAGGGCCTTGACTGGGCCACATCAGTAGGAAGTTGAGCCCCACCCCTTCGTGGGTGGGGAATCGAATATAAAAGGCAAGGCCAGGAACAGAGTTGTAGCAGTCTTTTGAGAAGCAGTTTTGATATTGGAAAGAAGACCCCAGGAGAAGAGAAGCAAGCCGTTTGCCTGATCGTCTACAGCTGACCTTGTGGAGAAAACAGGAGCTAAGCCTGGAGAGAAACCCAGACCTGGGAAGAGAGAAACCGCAGAAGCCTAAACCCTGGCAAATGCTGGCAGCTGTCTTGCTCTAACACGTGGCAATGGACTGTGGTGAGAGAAGAAATATAACACTTTGTGGCCTGGTATCTGTGGACTTCTACCCCAAATCAATACCCTTTATAAAGACCAACCCATTTTTGGTATTTCACATTAGCACCCCTTTGGCTGACTAATATACCCACCAAGCCCATTCTCCATGTAAATTAAGATATTCATAGGGTTTGGGGGGTGGGTATTCTGCCTACCACAAGGGATATACCCTTCAGAGATCTTGGGATGGTTTCCCCAAAAATAGAGTCTCCAAGATCTTATGAATATGATTTTAAATTCTTAAGAAAAGATACCTTGGTGGGAAAGCAACAAAAAGTACAGAAATGTTCTTTAAGTAATCCAGCAACGTAAAACTTGCATAAATATGTTTTCAGAATAAATACACACTGATCTGTTTATTTCATTCAAGTAGATTTTATCTCATGCCAATGATTAATATATAGTTTGCTAGTTTTGACTTGATTCAGCTGTTGTAAACTACTCTATGAGTCCTGGTCAAATTAAGTTGCTTACAAAATAAACAGGAGCCTAAATGCAACTTTTACTCAATCAGTTATCTCTGTGCACAGACTAGGGCTAGACTATGTAAAGGAAATTCAAATTCAAAAAGTTATAAATCACATCCTCATATTTGTTGAGAAAATTAAAAGCATTGAGAAAAAAATTAATTGTTTACAGATTACCTTGCCAGTACTACTTTTCACACAAGACAAATTGTATTTTCTTTAGAGAAAAAATAATATTTACCTATCTGATTCTGTTTTAAATTACTCTATGCTTTGGAAACAACTGCATAAAATCCATCAATAATGTCAGATATTAAACCCTGGCATGTCTTCCATAGAACTCTATGGGACCTATTTCAGTATTAAGCTCTTAGCTCATGATGACTCATTTTAGAAAGAAACAAACTGGGGGCATACAGATTTGGACTATAGATTCTTAATAAAAAACCACATGAGCCTGAAGAAATGGTTTGGTTGAGCCAGCCATTTTTGAGAAAGGAGGTAGAATTTCTAAGTAAAAGCATTTAAGGATTGCCTAAACAATTGAGGCAAAATGATTCATTAACCCAAACCCTCAAACAAGAAACTGAGCATAGAAATATATATGATACTTGCTACTGGTGGTAAGCAAAGCACTCTTCAGTAAGTCTTTTTATTTGTCTCCTTATCTATTGGTAGACTGTGGTTTAACTATTGTATTAGATCAGTTCCAATTCAATTATGCTAAGTTTTTTAGTTTTTTAGGTTGATGCTAATTGATTCAAAAGTGGTAAGTAATGCAGTCGTCGTGGATATGTTAGTAGTTTCATGTCATGAACCATGTCATGTGCTTTCATTTTTAATATGTCAAATCCATGAAAAAGTGCATTAAAATATAAGCAATTGAAAAAAACAGGAGAACGGAATGAATAAAGAATGAAAAAAATGGAACAGGGCCTCAGGGAATTGAATGACAACATGAAACTCACAAACATATACGTTATGGTTATTAGTGTCCCAGAAGGGAAAGAACAGAAAAAGGGCAGAAAGACTATTTGAGGAAATAAGACCAAAATCTTCCTAACTCTCATGAAAGACATAAATATCAATATCAAAGAAGGACAACACAACCCCAAACAATAAGTCTGAATAGAACTACTCCAATAATACTGTTTAGAATGACAAATATGAGATAAAGGGAGGATTCTTTTTATTTATTTATTTATTTTTTAAGAGATACTTAGATTACATAAAGTTATACAAAAGATATAGGGATTCATATATGCCCCACTCCCCACACCTCCCACACCCTCCCACATAAACATCCTTCATTAGTGTGGCACATTCATTGCAATTGATAAACGCATCCTGGGGCTTTGCCATTAAGCATAGACCATACTTCACATTGTAGACCACACTCTTTCCCACACAGTTCTGCATGTTGTGTGATGGTATAAAATGGTCTGTATCTGTTGTTGCAACATCACTCAGGACAATTCCCAAGCCCTGAAAAAGCCCCTATATTACAACTGTTTTTTCCTCTCCCTGCCCTCAGAGCCTACAGTGGCCACTGGCTCCACATCAATGTTGTAATTAGCAGCAAGAGAAAAGTAATGCATCACATACAAGGGAACCTCAATAAAATTAAGTGCCGGCCTCTCATCAGAAACCATGGAGGGGAGAAGAAAATGGTATGATGTATTTAAGGAACTGAAAGAGAAAAACTGCCAGCCAAGAACGCTATCTGGCAAAACTGTCTGTCAAAAATGATGGTGAGTTCAATGTCTTAACAGACAAACAAAACCTAATAGAATATGTTACCAAAAGACCAGAATTACAAGAGAAACTAAAAGGAGTGCTGCAGCCTGAAAAGGAAAAAACAAGGGTGAGAGATTTGGAGAAGAACACACTCAAATAAAGAAATTGCAAGAGAAATCAGTGAATATCTTGAGATGAATGAAAAGGAAAACACAACATAGCAAAACCTACTGTTGCGGATTTTCTCTAGGTTCTTGGCTAAGATACATAAAATGAATTTCAAGAGCAAGCCAGGTTAGTTAGGCCAGTAATTTACTAAGGAAAGGAGGGAAGAGAAATGGGAGAAAATAACAGATCATGCATCCCAGGTAGAGAGGAAAGGGGCTGAAAGGAGATAAAGAGGGCTGATTTATAGACTACAACTCTCCATTACAGATTACAAATGCCCAGGTTTTATTTGCGTGCTGTTCCTAGGCAGGGGGAAGAAGGCAAGAGCAGCTTGGGTTTTGCTTTGGCACTTACCTTTTAAACCAATAATTATTCTGCCCCTTTGCTAAGGACAGGGAAGGAGTCCCAGCTATTTGCTGTTTTGATTGATTACCCCACCCATCAATCCCCTAGGAAGGGCTAATGATAAGGTCCCTGGATAATATCCTGGGCTTCTCCTGTCTTCTGGAGGCAATCTTGTTCTGAGTGGGATTTCTTGCAAGGGTCTTCCAGAAGCCATCTTGTGGGGTATTGCTAGCCATGTGTTTAATGGTGGCATTTTTCTCCCAGATTCCAGATTTGTCTATTGATTCCCTATCTAACCTGCCTCCCTATGGGATACAGCAAAGTTAGTGCTGAGAGGGAAATTCATAGCCTGCCCTCAATGCTTACATTAAAAAAACAGAAAGTATAATGGATTCCTTTTCTGTTTGTTTGTTCTTCTGTCTTAGATGGTTCTTGCTTGAAAGGATGAATCAAAGTGTATGGCTTACAGCCATGATAGGTTGTTCCAGGTTGTGACCCCGGACAGACAATGGATTGCAATTGAGGCACATGATAAACATAAAAGATATATATAATTCTGAATTTATGAGATATTTATGCTTAAAGGCAATTTTGCTGTTGAAAACTTCAGATATTTGAGAAAACTTTATACAAACTGTTTTATAAATACTCATGATAATCCAAAACCATGGAAATGGAATACTAGATGCTAAGAATGCATGCATGTTTTTTGTTGGTAGACTAGGTGATGACCTGAAAACCACTTGTATCAGTTCATGTGAACTGATTCCATACATCCCTTCCAATTCTGCATTCCATGACATTATATTAGAGGTCTGAAATTGACCATTGTGGGAGTAATTACACCATGGAAAATTATAAAATTTCAAATCATGTTTTTTTGATTGTTTGTTTTTTTCATTCTGAAGAGCAGATTTACTGGCACACCACTACGAAGTGCTATCTTATTTTTCATGTTTGGACTCACAACATTATTTTCTCTTTTAGAGAATGGCAGTTTTAAATTAGCACAAAATAAAATTTGTAATATTTTTATGGATAATAGTCATATCCTTCTGTAAGGGATTTCTTCTTTAAATTATTTCTTTTTAGGATCAAGACATCATATATGGGAAGCAGGTGCTCAATCATTTAAACTACATCCACCCTCCTTTTAAGTTTTAATAAAGAAATAAATATTTTTAAAAATAGAGATATACAACCAAACTCCCATTCATCAATTATCTCTTCATGTGTCCCAGAAGTAGACTAATTTCTTAAACAGTATTTAGTGTAATAACAGTAATTTCTCTAAAACTTGAAGCATTCGTTTCATGTGTGCTTTCATTCATTACTTTAGATAAATTTGAGTAATTATTATGTATAAGGAAAAAAATGAACATATATTAAATTGCTATTGGATGCTAGGCTTTAAAGGAAATAAAATATTTATGACAAAAAAAAAATCAAATAAGCTAGAAACAAAACCACATCTTTTTCATCTTTAATTGCCAACTACTTAGAAGTTACAAGTTAGACTTAAGAGTATTAATAAAAAGGACCAGTCATGGGAAATTGATAATCTATTATTTTTAATAAGCCTAATTGTTTGCCTTGGCAAACATTCTATAACTTTTTGTCTAGCATAGAGTAATAGACAAAAGGAAGATTGGTAGTGTTCTAAAAGAAGCAAACAAAATATTGTTACCTGTGAAAATAAATTGTGTGCCAATTTATTCATGATGCTTCAGGCACCTAGAATATTACTTGTTCTCATGGCTTTTAGCACAAAATGTAATGCTTTACCAAAAAAGGAAACCAAAGAAAAACTAGTTTACTGAAAAATTCTTAGAATATTTATAAGTCAGGTTTAGAAAAATGTGCAAAATATGATTTTTTAATATCAGAATTTTAGATTTTCAAAATATATTTTCTTTCTCAATTTTTATTCTGAGTTTTTATTTATGATATACTGATACCCAGAAGTACTTATATTTTACTAAATACAAAATAAGCAGAAATAATAACTTACCAAAGTATGAAATAAGAACAGGCCAGTGGTATCCAAATGAAAAAATTATTTATTCTTGGGAAGTTGAAATCAGCTTTCTTTAAGTTCAGTAAATGGATATTGTTTAACTGCAAGAGGTATTTTATTTTTTAACTTATAGAAGTAATGATTGAATGCTTATGTTACTAAATTTATACAAACATAGCTTTTATTGTGTAAATAATTATATCTGGTGTTACATAACTCATAAAATCTTACAAGGTGAAAAATCTATCTTGGCTAAAATAATCATCTGAGATCAAAGAGGAGAAAGAAAGTATGATATATTTTTATGATAGTTGTCCAGTATCCTAGAGGCAAAAATATTCAGATGTTTTGCAAGAAAATAGATTTTCTTTTGTGAAAATATAATATTAGAAATCCTATTCTCCTCCTAAATTGAAGATGCATATTTTGCTTTGAATTTCAAATTACTGAATTTGTATTTTATTCTTAAAATAAAAATATTTTTTCTACTTCACTTTATTAGCAGTATGTACATACAAGTTATTATTTGACAGCCATTTTAGTTACAGTTTTCCACTAATTTTTCCTTTGAAAACATTACTGTCCCTGATCAACCACTACACCTTTCTTTTTCCATGTAGATTCCTTCCAAATGTATAAATGTCTGCAAAGTTCAGTGGCAAAGTACTCTTAATCCCACTTTGCTTTCAATTGAAACAAATCCTCTTAAAATAAAGTCAATGAAAGAAAATGCACATTCACACGCACATGCACACAGATACATTTATAGAAGTTTTGCTGTATAACATGGAAGGGCAAAAGTTTGGAGTTTGAATACTGGTTTCACCACTTGTAATGGAATTTTTAGGTAACATGTTTACCAGTACAATCGTTTCTCAAAGCTGCTATGATTAAGGAGAATGCAAGACAAGCAATTTTCTGGCACATAGACTCTTAGGAAGTGGCAGGTTTCATTTTTATGTAAATAAAGCAATAGGGAATGGGGAGAAGTAGTATAAATTAATAATAGACACAAGCCTTTGAATCAGGCAAATATGTATTTAAACTCTGTTTATTCTGCATTTCTAAGGCATTAATTTGATAAGCCTCAGCATGCTCATCTCTAAAATACATTAAATAACGTCATTGTAAAATTGTCTTTTCTGCATAAATGAGATCATATTGATTTAGGACAGTGCCTAGCATAGAGGAAGTACACAACAAAAACAGCAAAGTATATTATATTGTATTTATATGACTAAAATATTAAATCTGTAAGACAGAAGAGAAAATACAACATGGATTTTCCTTTTCTGGTTCTTCAGTCCCTCTTCCATATAGGCCATTTACAGATTATATATGTATTCTCCTATCTCATTTTATTTCATCTTAAACTCCTCTGAACACTATTTTTGTCACTGTATGAATCACAATATTTAATTTTTTTCACTTAATTTCTCTAGGTTATCATCTGGCATATATTGAGTGAGCACATTAAGTTTGACTGTGTTCTTACACAAATAAGTGTTCACATAAACTTTTGACCAAACCCTGGAATTAAACTTGTTTCAAGGACAAAGCATTGCTTCTTTTTTCCATTGAAACTTAACCATTTCTAGCAATTAATAAGTGATCAATAAACATTGTTTTTAGAATAGGCAAATATAATGGTTTACATTGTTTTAAGAATCTGAGTTCAGAGCAGAGTATAAAAGAACTTGGCAGGTTTCTTTCCATTCATATGGAAACCACTGGTTCCGGACTTGAATCTGAAGCTCCGTAGATGTATGAAATTCAGTCTCTAAAGCCCCTTCTTCAGGACTGATGAGTTCACATAACTGCACAGCTGATACTTTCTTCATGTACTTCGATGAATGGAGGCTTCACAGATATTACTAGCAATCACAGCAAACGAACATGTATGACTGCAATTAACTTATACACAGTTTATGTATACTTTTAGACAAGTATCATTTGGGTTTATGGTCCAACAACTATGCTCCAATAGTGGCAAAACTTCTATCATGAAGTTCAAGAACACAGACTGCCTTTCTCTGTCTGCCACTTTCTGTCCTTATCATTCCATTTATTACTTGAAGCTTCAATAGTGGAAAAAGAAATTGCCAAATCCTGTCAATTGCCCCTGCTAAGACATACAATGAACTCAACCACAATTGTTATTTCTTACATTTATTTACCAATTGCATATTTCTTAGAAAATAAAATAGCACTGTCTTAAAAACTGCAGAAATGTTCACATCAATTTTCAAGGATTAAAAAAATGAAAATTTTAGTTAGCAATTTATTTATCATATTTACGTTTTCTATTTCTCATGGAAAGTATTGGTAAGATGAGCTGTAGGGCACCAAAGAGTACGTATTCTGTAATCAAGTATGGCAGATATATTTAGTCAATTTTTCTTCTCTTTGGATGCACACTCACCTTCTTAATCCATTGGGTTTAAAAACATAACTACTACTCATATATGAACTTTCACAACACAGTCCAAATTGAATAATTGCATCATAGACACAAGTAATTTGATTGGATATGAGCAGCACATACTTAAGACTTCTTCACTTTGAAAATAAAGAATGCATATTTAAGTGAAGAAACGTTTGATCTCCTTTTAGTTGACATATCACGTAAAACTAAGCATTTATTTTATTCTTTTCTCAATGTGTGTCAGACACAATCTAGATTTTGTTGGCCCATCCAGAGGACAAATTAAAGGCTCCTATGCTCATTTTCCAAATGCCTTTTACATTGTGTTGATATTAAAAATAAATACTGACACATCTTGTTTTAAATCAAATGGAAATATTTGGTGAAGTTACTATTAACTAATACACTAAAATTGTTGACTAATTTTCTGTGCTCTGACACTTTCCAGTTGTGTTATATTTATGGTGGATGGATGTTGTGATGTGTTTTCTAAATCCTTATTCATGGATGAATGATTCCCCTTGTTGCTGGGAAAGCTGCCAACAGGAAGCCCTCAGCTAACAGCCCTCTTTGGGGTTTGTCACTGCCAAAGAGAATCACATCACCCAAGGTCATACTCCTTTTCTGGCATGGCCTGCATCTAACGATGGGCATTATCACTGGCATCTATAAGCAGCTGCCTAAGTAGCAGATGTCAACAATGGGAGTCAGAGTAGCAAAGTAAGAACATGGTGATAGCTTCACAAGTGTGGGCATATGGGAAGTCTAAGATACCTTTTAAGGAATCCAATATGTTCACTGGATTGTACTTTAAAAGAACTGGTGGGGAGTAACGGAGTTGAAAACTTTATTTTGACACTAAAATTTTTGTAGAACTTGTTTGAGGATCCTTGTTACCAGTAAACATACATAATCTCATTTTATCTTTAAGACAACCCTACAAGTTGGGTATTATCACAATTATATAGATGAGGAAACAGAATAAATTTCCTTTGTCATAGATCTAGTAAGTGGCAGGGACTGGGGTTAAAACCAATTCTTCAAGACTCTAAAATCCATGCTCTCATCCACTATGTTCATTGAAGAATGTGATTCATGTAAATAGGATATAATTAAGAACATAAATAGTGCACAATTAAAGACATTAGTATGATGTAATTATGAAGTACATATGAACATAGCATTCTGATAAATATTATATATGACTATAATGAGTTTCATTTTAGTTTTTAGTTTCTCATTTTCAAAAGAACAAGAAAAATTCTACTGCACAACAATAGCATGTTGATTCAGGCATCTGTGCTTCTTGAGTTTCACAATTGTGGATTATTTGTAACTTGAGATGCATGCTATTTTACATTTTATTGGATTTTTATCACTTCAAAAATAGCACACTGTATTTAAAGGAAAATCAGATAAATTTATTTAATTAATAAAAAGAGAGACACAACCACATTTGGCCATAGGCTACTAGATTAAATAGCTTTCAAAATCATTACCTCATGTGAATGGACAAAGGAGTTTTTCTGAACATATCTTTATAGGGCTGCCACAATGTTTTGAAAAGTACATCGAAACATATATACAAATAAGAAAAATGTGCCTCAGAATTTAGCGCTTTGTTTAAGAGCAAGTTGTAAATAATTAATTTATGTGCCTGTTCTTCATGCACAAAATTTGAGGCAGCTTAAAGCAAAAATGCATTCAATTAAGTAATACAATATAAATAGAAGTAGCTAGTTAGGAGAGAGGCAGTAGTTACAGTACCTGAATTTCACATTTGGCTTTGATCTTTTTAGAGGAATGAGAAAATAAAAAGGAATGATATTATTCATAGAGTTCATTTAATCATAAAGGAGGAAGCACTCCAGTGATTTAGGGAATTTTAAGCTTTTTATAAGAACTGAAAAATGCTGTAAAATAAAAAACATCACAATGATTTTATATAGTGAACACAGAAGTATTAAATAATATCTTCAAAAACAGATTTATAGTAGCTGAAGTGATGAATATCATGTCACTAGATATTGTGGAAACTCTTCAGTAATGCTAAAAGAATAATAAAATGCATCTTAATCAAGGTGAATGTCCCAAACTTGATCCAAGCTTAAAATGTAAATATTGTAGATGTCTTAGGTAGTCTCTACTTTTAAGTATTAATTTTCTCACTCTTGTTTGGGTATGAAAAGGACAACCAGTATTCCCACTCAATGTCGGGAGTGCTGGTGTTCTGTATGGTTAACAAGGGTAAACACACATGCTTTGGAAACCAGATAACCAAGTGGCAAAGTTGGCAAGTGAGGCCGACCCACTATTCTCAAGGCTACTCTACCCTTCCCCAGACACAGTAACTTTAGAATGGAGCAAGAATTTTCTTCAGGAGGCCACTTTGGATCTGCTCAAACAAGAACACTGGCATGGTTCTCAGAACTCTGTACTGTATAGCAAGTAAGAAAGAATTTTGTCCTAGCAAAATTTCAAAGAGAGTCATCAATCATTCAACAATTGCATATCATGCATTGTGCTAGGAACCTTGGGATTTAGTGATAGCTGTGCCTGCAGCCATAATAGTACAATTTATAAGATTAGAAAAGGCAGAGTGATGTGAGAGCAGAGAAAAAGAACATGAATTGAATGTTTCCGTTAATGCCTTGAGTACTTATATGATTTTAAGAGGATAAGGAAGCCATCTAAACAAGACGAAGAAATATAAATGGTTAAAATGGTACAACGTTCTGTAATATTGTACAACATTTTTTCAGGAAATAACACATGCAGACTTTATAACCAAACCATTCGACTCCTTTATTGAACACTACCTAGGAAAAAGAAGACAAAGTGAGACAATTTCTTCATCAGCTTCTTTCAGAAAAGTTCATAGTTCACTTACTTTATTCAGATATTTTTTCAAAATGTCTCTCCTCTGAACTGCAGTCCCTGATTACAAAGACATCCTTAAACATTGTGTCCATCTTCATCTACTTCTCCTTTATGATTATTTATAGCACAGATCACCCACCAGATATTATGTGATGCTTTTGTTTGATTATGTTCCGTCACACCCACCATAATGTAAGCTCAGAAAGCAGAAAGTTTGTTTTCTGTGTTTTACCCCATCAACTAAAAGAGCCTGGTATTTCTTTCTTTCTCAGAAAATATTTATTGAATGAATGAAGGCATCTGACCTTCTAAATTTCCTTGGAATATTTTCTGAAACTAAAACAATGGCCATTATATAATAAAGATTCACTTACCTTTAATACCTTTTTAAAACAGATATATTTTGAAAACCTACCATTTAAAGAAACAATTGTTATAAAGAAACAATTATTAGTGATACTGGAGCAGAATTTACCATGTTGACTTCAGTCCACATCTTTGAATATATTTACAAATTAAGATGGGAAAAATACACATGAATAAATTTTAACTAAAATTTAATACTAAACTATTTTCATAAAGATATGACTTGATAAAAGATACTGCCACTTGAAGGAAGCAAATTTGGATAAAACAATGTGAATTATGAAAAAGAGTCAAATATCTCAAGAATGTTACTTATAGAAGAGAGATTTACATAAAAAATATTCAACAAATGCTCACTGAGAGTCTAGGTGAGACACAGCTCTGCGAGTTGCTGAGGATTAAATAAGATACAGAACATCTTCCCGCATTTAAAATAACTCATTGTATTAGAGTTAATTGATTTTTGTAAGTTCATTCATCTAAGATAAACAAAATAATATTAACTCTAATAATTAAGATTAGCTGTTAATCGAGGACATTTCAAAGAGTCCAACTATTGGCTGATGAGCCTATGAATGATAATATGATGGATGGGTTAGGACATGATAAAGTCCAAATTTAAGGCAGTGGTAGTGGGAATTTAGCATAACAGGACATAATTGAAAGAAAATCCTGAGCAAGTAGAATGATGACAAATTTTTTGTTAATGAGTAAGAGAAAGGGAACTCTGGTTACTTCACATGCTCTTTGACAACTAAGTGAGTGGTGTGATGCATCAGCATAAACATGGAACTCAAAATTGAATAAGAAATATACTAAGAGGTGAAAATTACTTTCTTCTTGCTTGTTCTGCAGCCAAGGTACTAATCCAATTGAGCATAGCTGTTTAATTGATTCTGAACATTTATGCTTGGATGTAGTAAGGAAGGAGTTCAGAGAAATGCACTTTTGTGGGTTTTTAAAAAAGTTTTAATGAAAGACAATCATTTGAAAATCACTCTATATCATATTAGTGGAGTTGAAAAGGAAAGGACATAAATTGAATGTTAAATGATGACCCAATATTTGATACCTAAATACTGCTATTCAACTTCAGTTAAGTGCTACTGCATCAGGCAGGGTTCTTCAGAGAAACAGAACCAAGAGGATTTACATTTATATTTATACATAGTCATAGTCATAGTTATGTATTATAAGGTATATTAGTTATTAATAATAGTAAATATTAAGAGATTTATTACAGAAATTGGCACACGTGATAGTGGGGATTAGAAAGTCTGAATTCCATAGGGCAGGTGCAATTGGAAACTTGATGAAAGTAAAGTTGAATTTCCCAAGAGAAACTATGAGTTTGAAACACTGATGAAGATGATGTTGAATTCACTAGGAGAACCTGTCTGGCTAGAGTAGAGATAGAAATCTTATTTCTGACTTCTGAAATCTTCAGTTCTGCTTTAAGACCCTTGGATGAGGAGACTTCCTTCATTGCTAAGGGCAATCTCCTTTGTTGATTGTAGATGCAACCAGCTGTAGATGTAATCAACTGCCTATAGATGCTAATCAATCTACAAAATACTCTCAGAGGAACAATCAGGTCAGTGCTTGCTTGACAAAACAATTGAATACCCTAACCTAGATAAGTTGACAAATATACTTAACCAAACCATAAGGAATTGGCTTATGTAATAATGTGGGAGGTGTCAAGTAAAATTTCAAGTAGGGCAGGCCACAGTCTGGAAATTCTGGTAAAGGTGATGTTGACGTATTGAGGCAGAAATTCTTTTGACTTCAATTGTCAGAGGTTGACATGAACATCTCCAAATGATTAGTTATGGCCCATCCATATTATGGAGAGTAATCTCCTTTACATAGGTCAACTGAGTGTAATGCAAATCTCATCTAGGAAATACCTCCACAGTAACAATTAGGCCAGTGTTTGACCAAAGAACTGGACACGATAATCTACCTAAGTTGATAATAACATTAACTATCACAGCTGCTAAATGACCCACAAACATTTCTGATGAAATTCCCTAGGAAGACAGATGCAAGTTCTGATAGTATTCTAAATTCCACATTTCAAAATTGTCACTTTTTGGAAAATAGTAGTTGAAATTATGACTAATAATACATCATTTAAACTTCAAATAGTCCCCAATTTCCACTATTGATTACCATCAATTGAGATGTGAGTAAAAGAGAAGTGAGTAAATTTTGAGGAATTAGTGATGATGTACCTCAAGTGTGCTTTGAAAATATATATTGGTTAGATAGAGGTCAGGCCCAAATAGGTGAAGAAGGGGAGATACTAAGTTGTATGTAGAAATTATAGTTAGGTTTTTTGGGGGAGAAGAAAGGATTAAGTCTTTCTTTTTGACTGCTGATGTTATTGGAAGTAGCCTTAGTTACTTATTTTGTTTCATGTTGATATTGATTTAGATGAATTTGTCAATCTGATTCTATTGAAAATGATATTTCTCTTTATATGACATACTTGGAAGACATAATAAGGAATTCTAAATAATGTAATCTTATTGCCTCAAATATTTTAACATTGGTCAAACAAAAAAATAAAGGAATTTTCAAAATTAGAACTATATTTTAAGTCACATTGCACATTTTAACCAAACAGAACAGTAATGGTGCTCACTGAAGTCTGTCTCTTGGTTAAAGAAAATTCTATATACTTTTATGGTCATGAATGAAATAGCCATATGATGATGGAAATGATGTTCGAGTGAAGCTATCTGATTCTTTGCTCATGCAAGCTCTCTCAAAGTTTGTCTCAGTTGGACCCCTTCATGGGGCTCTGAATCATTGTAAATTTGCATTGAAGAAGTCATATTTTGGAAGATTGTTCTTAAGAAAAAGAGGAAAAGATTTCCCACAATATCATCTAAGGTCTTCTTTTGACATTTTGACGATGGAAAAGTCTGATAAATTTATGCCAATATTGAGAACAGGAAAAATGAACATGAAAACTATCTGTCCACAAAAATAGATCCCTGTTGTTCCTAAATAAAGCTATTTCAGGTTGCACGAAGTTACCTATGAAAAAAAGAGAGTTTTCTTATTAAGTGATGCTATGATCAACTTTCTCATGTTACAAAAGAAATTTGCATTATTATACCAAAAAATATATAATTAGTATATCTGTTTCATTATACAAGCTAGCTGTTCATAATTTAGGATTTTATTATAGATCAAATCCTCACTTGGACTGATCCAAGAAATAAATCCTCTCTTGGTAAAATAATTTCCTACATTCAAAAATACACGATTAAGTCCAAAATTCTTCTTATGCCATATATAAAGGCAATTATTTTTTTCCAAATTTGGATTTCTATTTTTTAAAGATTTTTATTTTTGAAAAAGTATTTAAAACTGTAAGCTGCATAGTACCCAATTATGACAAAAGCTTTTGCAACCTTAATAATTAGTCAATGTTCTTGATATGAACACAAATATGAAATTGCATTCACAGAGGCAATTGGCTCTGAAAAATATCAAATTTCTTCATGACAGCCTTTCAAGTTTAATTTTAGAAATTAATTAGCTAAGGAAAAAAAAAAAAGAAAAGAAAACTGTAAAGGAGATTCTCCTTTTAAATGACCATAAGTGCTTATATATATGGGGGATTATATTAAAATTTTTCAATAATCAGAACAGTGGCTTAATTATTTAACCTAAAATGTCTTGAATCACAAATTAATAGATTAATGCAATGACAGGAAAAGTCAATTACACATATTTTATTTAAATTTCAGGGACCCAAGATCCAGAATGGTTGATAATATTCTGAAATTCTTTGCAAAATTTATTAGTAGAACAGTAATTGTATATTATATTCATCTACCTAGAATCATGATAACATATCTATCATCACACTAATCATAAATAACAATCTGCTAAGTTGCAGAAAAACTTGATCTTGGAAAATAGGAAATAAAAAAAAATTATACCCTTTTCTTCTAAAAGATAACTTTGGGAACCCAACATCTATGGTTCCCACCAGTAAGAGATGCTTTCAGAAATGTTTTATGAGGATTGCTGACAATTACCCATTAGCAAAAAGGGATAATACTTTCCACATTATCTTGAGGCATTTTTGAAAATTGGTATGCATGTGGTGGTGGTGTGTGTCTGCATTACTCTGGATTTCGTAAACTTACTTGGAACAGATAATGAACAATGCTAATTCATAGAGTCCAATTAAGTAATTATAGGAAGAAATAAAAACAAAGAAAAGATGTGTGAATCTGTAAATATAGATGTGTTTTATTTAAGGAACAATTCACTAAAATACTTATGTAGAAGCTCATTAATATTTTAAATGGTTTATACCTTTATTTTTAGGAGAACATTGAGTTGAATAGATAGATCCAGAAGAAAGAATTATTTTCCTCCCTCGCCCTTCACAATATAACTATATTCCAATATTTTGGTTGGTGGGTATCTGCTCCACAGCATGGTACACTCCGAGGGTTGGAGTCTACACAACTGATTTGTGAGGAAAAGGGCATGAAAAAAAATTTGTTCTCATTTGCTTATTTCCCTAAATTTCTCATAGATAGCTTTCACACGATTTCCTTAAATATTTATTCACTATGTTCTTAACTAATATCATATCAATATATATATTTTTTAATTGTTGGAAACATACCACTTTAGGAAACATAGTTTTGGAGAGCAAGACTTACCCTCAACCCTCCCTCACCTATGCTCCACCTTCCAAATGATTATGTATTTGAAATTAATACTGGGAAGCCAGAAAGACCTGGGCTTGATATCTGAATCTGGACAACTGATATGTGTCTCTCTGGAAAAATAATTACCACGTATGAACTCCATATTTTCTCGAAACTAAAGTAATACAAAAATCCCTACCTTGCAGGATCGTTGGAACAATTGTGTAGGATCAGCTAGTGCAGTGCTTGGTAACTAGAAGGTCATGAGCTACTCCAGTTCTCTTTCATTCTGCTTTCTCCTGCTTTTCCCCACTCATGATAAAATGACTCACAGGGTTTGGCAGCTTATAAAAGTCAGCTTCGATTAGGGACACTCTTAGGACAGAGAGAGAGAGAGAGAGAACAAAATGGGCCTTGACATCTCAAAATAACCCATGTGTGAATAAATGTCATATCTTCATCAACTTGGTGGTCTTGTGTCAGAGTAAAAATACACTTATTAGTTCAAATAGAGGTAGAGTATGTATAGCCTATTGTGACACTACCTAAGAATACCGAAATTCTCTCTTCAAATCAGGACTCTAAGAGAAATGAGAAGCTTGATTTTGAAGAAAGGAGGAAGCCCCAAGAGGGACTACTTAACAATCGCCACAGCACTGCTGTAAAAATGTACAAGCAGATCTTAATATCTTTAATTTACAAGAGGTATAAAAGCTGTAGGCTGATGAAACATGTTGAAAGAATATAATATGTGCCACTTGGCCATTGGGGTCATCCATCATGCTCTACTTTTCATTGAAGAAGGCAAATATAAGTAGTTTGTCTCTTCAAAATTTGATGCTTTAGGCTTGGAATATAGGAATATACCTTACATGGCCAGGATAATGTGATTTTGCAGGAAATATGTTATGATGAAATCAGTTTCTATGTTAAACAGAAAAATAAATCAATAAAATACCCTGAATGAGTTCTGACAAAGAAATTTTTTGCCTTTAGGAATTTTGACACAATTTGTGAGAATGCCTGAATGTGCTACTTTTTAGCTATAAAATCTCTTCTTTTTAAAATGTGGTAGCCAAGGAAATGTTGAAGATATAACACTTGAATATGGTTTGCTGCAAGTAGCATATTAAATAATTTATATGTAAAATGACTAAGAGCATTTGTTAAGGTGCCATTCAAATATATAAATATATAAGGGAGATTAGATACATAGACTTACAGACCGACAGATAGACAGGTGATAGATTAGATAGATGATAGATAGATAGATAAATAGATAGATGATAGATAGAAAAAGTAACTTTAAGCACTCTCCAAAATTTTAAACAAAATATTCCCTGCAAATGATTTAGTATCTGTATAATAGTTTGGGCAAAACTTTTTTGGAAGCAAGATGCTAATTTATATACTGGCTGTTCTCATCAGTTAAATGTTATATTTTATTTTAATATAAAATAATTATTATGATTTTAAGTAGGAGTTATACAATTTATTTCATGAAAGAAAAATTATTTTAAAATAAAAATAAAAAATATAAATGAAGTAAATATTAATTCTTTTTTAATAATTAATCTATTAAAGAAAAGATATTTCTCTTCATAAACATTCTGAAATAACACTAATTAGAAACTGGAATTTCTGAGATTCCCTATTTAAAAAATCAAAGAATAAGTTTTAAATACAGTTATGGGAGTTAAGCTTTGCATGAAAACTTTTGTTTCCCAAGAATATGGGAATTATATCAATAAAAACAACAAAAATAACAAAAAATATATATAACCTCTGATTAAATTCATATGCCTGCCAATGATTAAAATGAATTAAATTTACCAATAATCATATGCCAATAGTAGGCAAGTGGCCAAAAGCAAAAGCTGTCTTGTCCCTGAAATATCTTTTAGTTATAAATAAATTCAGCGTAAGCAATGGTAGCTGCTTGATTCACTTCCAAGTTTCAATCACCTGACATTACCAACAGTTACTCTTAGATAAACAGGATAACCGTGCAATGAGCGTGGTAATGGAAACTTCATTTGTGAAACAGATGTTTCATATGAAAAGTCAAGAGTTTCCCATAAGTCATGCTAACCATATGTTTTCATTTTAATATCAAATAAAATAATTTAAAGCATTCTTGTCAAATGTGAAAGTATATTTAAATTAAACCAGTAATTAGGACTATATATATAAATTTCCTTCTCATTTGATATAAACGTGTTAAAAGTTTTACCACATAATAATATTTTGATATAATATGAATGTGAAAATATATATTTGGATAAATAACATATAAGATGGTATAGGCTATATGCACACAACAACAAAAGATATTTCCTTCATGGTGTTTTGGATGTAGGTATCTGTGTAGGGACTGGTTTTTCATCTTTATTTCAGTACGTTTGTTTTTTCTCCTGTTGATATGAACCCTCATAGCATGTCTCAATGGCTCATTTTTTTATCAGGTCCACAGGTGAAAAGCCATTTGACTGACTGTCATTACGCCAGTTGAATCTTTATAGAATGCATATATATACAGAAACACACACGATATGTACGTGGGCATCAATACAGAATAGGAAAAAAAAAGAAATAAGCATATTTGTAATTTATACTGCCTTTTCGTTTTACATATGACTTAATTTCCTGGATGTTAAAACAAATACCATACAATGGCTAGGCTTAAGCAACGAGAATTTATTGGCTCATGATTTTGATGCTAAGTCCAAAATTGAGCTGTCAGCAAGGTGATGCTTTCTCCCTGAACACTGTGGCCTTCTGGGGATTGCTGCCAATAAAGGACTCTGGTAACCTATATTAAAGCCCAACCTGATTGGTGGGGTCACATATTAACCAAAGTAACCTCATCAAAAGATTCTATTTACAATAAGTTCACAGATACAGGAATGGATTCAGATTAAGTATTTGTTTTTCTGGGGGTACATAACTCCAAGCCACCAAAGTATATACATACACATGCATGTATTTGTAAGTATGCATATGTGACAAGCAAGTAACACATATATTGATATATCCCTTCATAAAAAAAAAAAAAAAAAGCACAGCTGGCTTCAAATTGCATATGCATTCTCACTTCATAAACCATCAGTATATCCTATCCCATCAACACTATCAGCTGATGACTCTGCTTTCCCTTTCCCTGAAATAAAGAAAAATAATTTAAAGAGGATTTGCATAAACTCCTACTTCCACTTCTACTTATGTACCTGCAGCTATGTCCCATACTTTGCCTGCCCTCCAGTTACTATGAAAGGCTTTTTCTTGCTTCTTGCCTAATTCTTCTGCATCATCCAAATAACTTATGCACATGCTCTTATTTCTCCTTTTGAAACAAAACAATGAGCGATGTGATGAAGGTTCATCAGTCATGTGATCAAGGTACATATCAACAGTGATAAGTCAAGACCACTTTGTCTCTGTGGTCTCCATCCAAAAAACTCATAACCTCAGTCTAGTGGGAAAAAAAATCAAACAAATACCAAGTAGAAGACTTGACCAGCCTCTTCAGAACTGTCAAGGTCATCAAAAACAAGGAATTTCTGAGAAACCGTCTCAGCCAAGAAAAACCTGAATATAATGTGGCATCCTATGTAGGACCATGGAACAATAAATGAACATTAAGGAAATCTGAATAAAGAATGGAGTTTAGTTAGTAATAATCAATCAATATTGGTTCATTACTTGTGATAAAAGTACCATACTATTGTAAGATATTAAAAACATGGGAAACAAAGGTTTACGGGAATCTCACTCTTTACAATTTTTCTGTTTTCCAAAAACTGTTATAAAATAAACATTTTATTTAAAAATTAATGTAATAAAGTGGAAAAAAATCCAAATATCTTGTTATGGAGAAGACCTGTGTGAGCAACAACAAACTCATAAGCCCACTCCATTTTCTTCCTGGGCAAAAATTTGACAAAATTTCCTAGCCTCTTTAGCAATCTATGGGGCCATGGGTCTAGTTCTAAACAATGAAATGTGAACAAACATGATGTACCCCCTTTTCTTTTTTTTTAAGAGGTACGAGGGATTGAACCCAGGACCTGGTACATGGTAAGCAGGCTCTCAACCACTGAGCTACAGCCGCTCCCCATGATATGTCATTTTTGTTTCTAAATGATTAAAAATTAGGAGTGCCTTCTGGGTGCTATCTTCTCCTATCTGTTATCTGAAAAGAAAGGAAACAGGTTCCAAAGGACAGAAACTTTCTAATTGAGACCACAACCAGGAACTATTGCTTGAACTTCAGGTGAGTAAGAAATAAATTTAGACTCTGTTAAGGTAGGAATATATAAAAGTAACAGCAGCTACGGTTACTTACGTGCAATTATGTTTACCCTTCTTTCCACTCCAGATATTGATATATTTATGTACATTTATTTCAAACTTATGTTTCCACCTTCTCTCCTCCAATTCTTTGTTGAACTTACACCATGCTATCTTTCAATCCCACCACTACATAGAAAATGTTTTATAGAATATAACCAATTTATTCCATTTTGTTAAACCAAGCATGATTTCTCAGTCCTCACCTAATACCTTGGTGTGCATTATTTGACATATTTGACTACTTCCTCCTCTCTAAAGCCTATCTTCTCATGGCTCCTCTGGTTTTGCAGCTTCTTCCCGCATCTCCCTTCTTAATTTTTGTTTGTTTATTTGTTTTGTATCACTGGTTTCTCATCTCTCCAAACTCCTCTTTTCTGTAACTACACTCACTCTCCTTTTGATCTCATCCAGGCTCATGCAATAAAATACTCATGTTTATGTATATTACTCTCAAATTCACATTTTAAGATCATACTTCTCCCTTGAACTACAGACTTTTGTTTCCCCATGGTAAGTAAAAGTTTTCACTTGTATATTTAATAGGAAACTTAAAATAACATTTCTAAACATCAATCTCCCTACCCAAATTCCCTTCCCCTGTAATTTTCTCCATTTCCATTAACAGAAAATAAATTACCCCAATTTCTCAAACCAAAAAAATTATAGTAATCCTTAGCCCTTCCCATTCTCTCACACTCTACAACTGATCTGTCAGAAATTCTGCCTGCTTTTTATTCAAAATATATTCATTTTCTGACCTCTGCTATCTCATCACGAGGGCCACCATCCTAGCCCATGGCACATTAATTTCTCATCTGGTTTGTTACTGTTGCCACAAATCTGGAATCCCTGATTTTTCACTTACCTTCTTTCAGTTCATTTCTTAAGAGTGGAACTTTTAAAAACTCATTAAGTTCATACTGTACCTTTGCTCAAATCCATAAGTGGCCAACTCTCCATCTCACACAGAGTAAATGGATTACAAGGCCCTACCGAAACTTTCCCACCTCCACTGCCAAACTCTCCCTGCCCTTTTCTGTTACTTTTCTAAACTCTTCCCCAACTACTTTTCCCTTTATTCACTCTCCTCCAGACAATCTTATTTCCTTTCTTGAAAAATAACAGTGCTAATCAAATCCTTAGAGCTTTTTTCCAAGATAGAGCTACCTTCCCCCATATATACAAAGAGCTCACATCCTTGCCTTTTCAAGTTTTTATTTAATTTCTACTTTTCAGTGAGACCTTCTCTGACTTCATTATTTAAAAATCCCATTCTCCAACAATTCCTATCCATCTTCTTTGCTTTATTTTTCCCAAATCCAAATCATTTTCTAATATGCTATAATCTTTACATATTTATTAAGTATGTTAAAGTTTGTTTATTGTTATATCCTTGTAACTAGATCATAGATCATAAACACAAACAACAAGCAACCTTGGTTGATAAACCATATTTAAATACAAGAAATAGTTGGAAAATTATCAAGCCACAAACAAGAAGAAAACAACACTTCTGAAGCTCATTAGAATGATTTTGTACACGCTGATTAGCTCCTGCTGTCACTTCTCCTTAGGTGTCTTGAAAATTTTAGAGTGATTGGTCTTATTTCCTACAGGTGGTCATAAGTATCTATTCAGGTGCAATGTTTAATGAACAACAGATTGTGTCTATTACTATTAATAGCCTAATTTATCAGACCTAAAATGTTCCCTGATGGTAAATGGGGCTTCATTAGAAATCAATTTAATTTTCCAAATCGTTACACTAATTTTTCTAAAATTATGAATGATATTATGTCCATTTTCTTATTTTTCATAATCCTTCTAATATACCTAAAATCATATCTTCATAAACATTTTAAAGCATATCTTATATCAATGTCCTAGCATAATTGAAAGCAAGTTTAAAAAATATAAATATTTATAGATATGTATAGACATATATATAGGCATGTGTGTATGTGTGCATGTGTCTGTACAGGATTTAGGATAGCACATGGATACAGCATTTATTCATAATTAAAGTGAAGGAAAATTCCTGGTGATGACACTCTGAGAAAAATCTCAGATAAATAAGTTGGGCAGGATATTCCAGATAGTGGGAACAGTTTGTACACACATTTTAGGACAAGTAATGGTGTGCGGTGAAATACTTCCTTCTCCAGCATAATATGATTTGGTTACATAAGACTAACTTTTCTTCTAAAAGCAAAACTAAAAAAATGCTGTTTGAAAACATCAGAGGCTACAAAGATAGCCATGATTTGAGGGACCAAGTCTCTGTGACAGAAACCGCACATTGGAGTGAGCCTAACCTGCTACTCTGCCTCTTCCCTCTAGGCATTTGTCAAATTAGTAAGCAATGCTGTGCTAGAAGTTAATAGGAGTAGAAAGTTGTTTAGAAAGAAAAAGGCAACAGAGCTTTCCATAGTCTCATTGGCTCAGGTGAGTCAAATATTACTTTGCCAGAGGGCATTTAGAACTTCATATACGAAGACTTTGAAGAAAATGGAAGGAGCAGAGGTGAGCCCAATACTGCATTTCTCTCACCATTAGGAATTTGCTGATTTGTAATCAGCCCTGTGTTAGAGTGTTAGAGGTAGGAAGCTTTATTTTTTTTAAGAAATCGTTTACTAAGAGACAAAAGAGAAATAGAAATTTTGGCAGGCTCAAAGTGAGAGGAAATAATAATTGGAATTCAAGTCCCATTAAGGAGGAGAGGTTTTGGAAAATACTCAGGAATTTAGCTGCAGCAACTGAAATGTTATATACCTTAAGGATAAGGGTGATTTGGGAAATAGTAGATGCTTAACTACTAACTTTATAATGATTATTTAGTCTTAACTCTCATGTCAGAAGCAAAAAACAATCATTTCTGGTGAAGGATAACAGTCAAAATCAAAAGGTTTTCTTTTTTAAAAAATACAACAAAAAATTCAATCAGAAAACATCAAACAAAACACACACACACACAAAAAACTATGATGTTGTTGATATTGCATTTATCTAACATAGGAATTAAAATACTTGTGATTAATACATTCAAGAAAATAGAGAATATGTTGGAGAATGTCAAGAAACTGGAATCTAAAAAGAATGGAATAAAAATTTTAGAGTTTAAAAATACAAGAGCTAGTATTAAAAACTGCAGAGGGATTTAACAGCAGTTTAGAAACACACAGCAAAAGAGCCAAAAATGCGCCAGAAGACAGATCATTAGAAATGATCCAGGTTGAAGCCCAAAACCAAAAAAAAGAAAAAAAAAAAAAAAAAAGATTTTGTTCTTATGCAAACTTTCACCATTTCTATATTTTATGAGAACATACATAAAATAACAAAAATATTCACAGGGCACATCAGAATGGCTACTTCTGCGATACAAATAATGGAAAGGTAAAGATAGATTAAATGAGGAAAAAACACTGAAGAGGATTAAATAACAACCCTCAATTCGGGATGATTCTATGAACTGTCTCACCAGTAATCCTTGAAACTGTCAAGGTCATCAAAAACAGGGAAAGTTTGAGAAAACGTCACAAGCAAAAGGAGGCTAAGAAGACATGGTAACTAAACGTTATATCATGTCCTGGATGAGAATTTTGGGGAAAAGAAAAGACATTAAGGAAGAACTGGGGAAATCTGAAAAAATTATGGATTTAAGAAAAAGAAACAACAAAACACAATCCTCTCCACCTGAGATTAAAAAAATATATTAAAAATAAAAGCTATGCATATACATCGAGACCATGCTTGGAGATGAGGGGGAGGAGGCCGAGGTGCCTATATAATGATTCAAAGATCATTGATTGGTTTGCCAATGTGTAATTAAAGCCAAATTAATGGTGAACGATAACTGAAATTTTGGAATGCTTAATAAGAAAGAAATCTTTCTTTCTGCTAATTTTTTTTCGGATAGGTTTTATGTTGGGAGCTGTTTCTGGGCACTTTGTAACATGTTGTACCAAGCTTTCCTATAAATAAAAGCAACATAGAAGGTCTAAGGAAAGCACTTTAGCTGGGCTTGTTGAACTATCTCTGTACATATAAAGAAAGAAAAAATGAAGATGCCTGCACAGAGAGAGAGAGCTACAGTGGTCTGGCCTGCACTTTCACACTCAGCATGACAAAAAAGAATCAAGATGAGAAAGACTGGTGATAGGAAGAATCATATAGTACATCAAGATGACATGAAGTACGGATGGTGGTGGTGAAATGAGTAAAAAAGTTTTGTAGAGTTAGCAAATGTAAAGTGATGAAAAAGGAATGAATTATAACTAATACTAAGTACAAAATAGGATGAAAGAAATTATGTACTTATTTTAATAAATGTAAAGAGTTTATGGGAGAGATTTTTCTTGTATACCAATATGCAGTCTAAGTTTACTCTGTTGTTAAGAAGACACTACTTATAGCTGAGCAGCTGGTCTTTCATTAAATACTAAATTTCCCAGCTGTTAGGTGGTGACAAGGGACTGATAAGTGGACATGCTGTGGGGAATTTCTGGGTCATAGTGTTTAAACATTTCCAATTTCTTTCCTATCAAGAAATAGGAAATGTTTATTAAGAATTGTGAGAAGAGAGACCTCTATTACCACCTTCAGGGGAGACGTCTCACTGCATGGAAGGCAACAAAGAGTATAACAGTACCTGCCACCATGAACAGCATTCCTAGGGTCCCAACCCATTCTGTGGTCTGCAGGTGCTGGGTTGTCAGCAAAAGCATGCGTCACACGGGCACTGGATAGACCATCACTTACTCACACAGAAAACAGACAGAGTAAGGTCAGCTTCACTAGTGGGTGTCAGACCTTATAGCCAGCAGGTCTCCATCAGCAGCAGACACAGGTAAATAATCATGCCACAGTGGAAGTACGCTGCTTCCTCCCTGCTGGGAACAGATAGAGCAGCAAGAATGGGCCAGGTGCCATAAAACTTCTATACTAGTCTGGCCATGTTTATATGTGCTCAGGGCGAAAGGGAAGGAATGAGCAGCAGAACACTATCGACTGTGGGATGTCAAGGCAACCCCAGAGGAGAGTGAGCCCACAGTCTCATTTGTCCTACAAGCCAGGCTAACACAACTAGTCATAAGCACAGGGTTTATTTGTGGGTCACAGGGAAAGGTGGCAGTCCATCCTTGCCTTCCACGTTAATAATATACCAGATTAGTTCATACATATTACATACTTCTTGTCTTAAATGCAGTATATTTTTCTGGAAAAAAATATTATAGAGTTATCCATTCAATTTATAGTAATATAATTTGTAACTTTATTGAGGATTTCCCAAGTGCCAGATAATCTGTAAATAACTTGTTATACCATCATTATTTAATTCTGGCAGTACTATGATTAGTATTTTAATTACTATGATTATTAATTAATACCAATATTTTATAAGTGAGAGAACTGAGATTTGAAGAAGTCAAGTAATTTCCCAAAAGTTAAGCCTGCCATTAAATGGCATAAGTGGCATATTTCAGACACCAATTGTATTCGTCAGCCAAAAGGGGTGCTGATGCAAAGTATCAGAAATCTGTTTGCTTTTATCAAGGGTATTTATTTGGGGTAAAAACTTACAGTTACAAGACACTAAAGAGTCCAACTCAAGGTTACTTCCTTACCAAACTCTGTTGCTATGTGTTGAAGCAAGATGGTGAGCGATGTCTGTGAGGGTTCAGCCTCCTCTTCCCTCTTAAGGCTCCATGGATCCAGCTTCTTCCAATGTCAGCTGTAGGCTGGCATAAGGCACATCTCTCCTTCCAAGGCTCGTTTCTATCCGGGTTCAGCTGTGCTGGTCTCTTCATAAGGTCAGCTGTAAACTATCAGGCAAATGGCTCTTTCTGTTCTGGGGTTTCTGCCGTGTCTATGGAGCTGTTTCTCTTCCTCTGTGTATCATCTCTGTGTATCTACTTCTCTATGTGAGTCTATTTTATCAGCCCATCAAGGGGGCAAGGACTCAACCTTACGCACCCTAATGACGTAGTTGAATCAAAGCCCTAATCTTGATTTAATCAAGTAAACGTAAAGCCTTTGAATTTAAATCAATCAAAGGGTATCATGCCCAGAGGAACAGACCAGTTTACAAACATAATCAATATCTGTTTTTGGAATTCATTAAGAATATCAAACTGCCATACCAAATCTTTTTTTATATCTCTCTATAGTTTTTGTGTCATTCTTTTATCTAGAATATTTAGTTTTAGAAAAATAAGTATCATTTAAAAGATGTATATAAATCAATACATGGCAAACAGAAAAATGCATAAATCAAGTTTTCATTGATTGATGTTTTCATTGAGTCAATTCTATGCAGAATATTGTAACTTAGACATAATTCTCTTTCGTTTTATATTGAAATCAGGTAGAAAAAGAAAGGGATGCCAATCTAGCAAAATGTGAGTTGTGAAATTCAATATGATATTTCCCATATCATTAAGCTGTAAATATAAATATGGTACAAATATCCCTGAATGCAGTTTACATAAAAATAACTTATGCACAAGTAATTTAAGAAATATGTAGTAAATCACTGGTTTTGCCCTAGTTTTACACAAGTTTGAATGTAAGTCAACTAATTGAATGTTTTCCACTGGACAAAAATCTAAACATTTTAGAAGGCGGCAAATCACAAAGGTAATTTGGAGGCCTATGTTTTCATTGATATATCTTTAATTACTATTTATAAATGACATAAAGGAAGATTAAAATGTGAAGGCTCTTTGTAGCATCAGTGTTTCCACTTTGCAAGCACACTTTTATAGATTTAAAAAACTATGCTGTATTGACTGTAGAATATGAGTAATTTGTGTCAGGTGATTAAAATCAAATTAAGGGCTCTGAAACGCTTTTGCAAACAACAAAATATTTAAGGATACATGATTTCCAATAGAATTAAAAGGCAGTAAAATGACTCAAAACTATTTTATAAATTAGGCTGCCCTTAATCTCTATTTAAATACTTGAAACCTATTTTAATTGAATAAAAATTGTGCCAGTAAAATGTTGTAAGGCTATCAAATACATATGGTTATAATATCTGAAAATTTTTTGTTGATTGCTAGCATATAAAGTGTTATTGCTTCTGTTGCAGATGTGTTAAAGAAAGCATTATTAAGAACATAATATAATCCTTCTTTTTCCAATTTCTTTTCTATTGTGTCATTATTATTTTTCTGGTTTATATCATTTTAATGTTAAAGTCACTAGCTTCATTCTTTTTTATAGTATCAGTTCAAAAATTGAAAATACCATGAAAGGGTCAGGTTGTAATGGCAATCTTGTTCTGATGAGTGATAAAGAAATCAACTCGAATTTGTAAAACCATTTCACATTTTAGCCATGTCTGTTTTATACATTAATTTTTACACCTTTCTCAAGTATAGTATTTTAGCTTGCCATAGCTGTTTTAACAAATACCACAGACTGGTTTGCTTAAACAATAGGAATTTGTTGTCTCCATTTTAGAGGTTAAAAGTCCAAAATCAAGGTTTTGGCAGGCCATGATTTTTCTAAACTCTGTAGTGTTCTGGTGGTGATTTGCCAGCAAACCGTGACTCAACCGTGCTTCTATCATATAGTGATCCGCAGTGATCTGTCTCATTCTGTCTCCTTCTCACTCCTACTGCTTACAAAGACCCCAGTCATATTGGCTTAAGGCCCACCCTAATTAAGTTTCACCTCATCTTAGTGGGATCTTTGAAGATGCTATTTACAAATGACTTCATACCTACAGGACCAGGAATTAGGATTTGAACATGTCTTTGTGGGGATGTGATTCAAACAATAACATAGACACTAATTTGTTCTATCATTTATTATAAAAATACCAATATAAACAAGAATCCCAAATGAGGATGCCTTGTATTTGTATAATTGACATAGAGTCTTACTTACACTGGGATTTATTTACCAAACTGACAGAACAGATACAGGGTCTCTGTACTTGATATGGTACCTTCTGGAAAAGCAGATATGCTTTTCTTTAACAAATAAAAACCCATATAGGATTTTTACAGCATAATTTGAAATATTCCATAATTTAACAATTATTTATTAAACAATATTTTAGTCTACAGCTACAAAAAAGAATTGCTTATTTTCCTTATGCTCAAGATGTTCACAATCTAACAAAGGAAACACATATACATTTGACAGAAATCCAGTAACAAAATAGTTGTAAGAGAAGAATGAAATTCTTCTCTATAGGGGATAAACGAATGCACTGTATCTGGAGAGGTTAGTGAAATTGTCACAGAATTGGCATTTGAACTGCATCTTCAAAATTAGGTAGGAATTCAGTAGTTAAAGGGAAGCAAAAGAACCAGACAGAGGGAATAGTATAAGAAAAGCCACATATCTGTTGCTAAATTGAATAATGGCGAGAGTTCTATAGTTTATCTTGGGCTTGGGGTGGACAAAGAGAAGGAATCATAGGAGATATAAAAGAAAAGGTAAACTGGTAATACTTGCACTGTCATTATAAAAAGTTTGGAATTGCACTTTTAATTCAGTTTTATAAGTATTAATATACAATTCAAGTCAAATATTAAATGGAACTTCACTATATAAGATAGATAAAAACGGATCAATTATATTTACTCAGACCTTGTAAACCTTTACTGTTTGGCAGTGTGTATGCAAATGTCTGTGTACGTGTGTGTTCATGTATTGCAGGTGCTATGGGTGCACGTGTGCAAGTGTGTCTGTGCAATAGTGTGTGTGTGGTGTATGAATGCATGTGCATGTATGATTGTGAGTGTGGCCACATGTACTATGTGCATCTAAGAGTGTGTGCATTGTGAGTATTCTGTGCCATGTGTGAGGTTATGTGTGTAGGTGTGGATGTGAGTATATATGCGTGTGAGTATGTAATTTAATTTAGGAAAGTTATGTTGAATTCTAATTTTATTCAGGATGAGCTGTGCCTGAAATGATATATCATTTTTCAAGATATTTACTCCAAAATATTACATAGTTATTACTAAAGAACTATTAACATGACCTTTAGAAATGATTTACATTGCTGTGGATGAATTTAACATGCTATAGGCATTCATCTTTCCCCCTCTACATTCATAATAAATTTATGTTGTTTTATTAGATAAGCAGAGTTAATTTCCTATAGGCAATATTATAAATGAATTCATCACTTATTATTTCTACAATATACTCTTGAACTTCCATCAAAATTTAATTTATCAGAATTCATTTATAAATAATCAAATAATTTGTTGATTTATATTTTATAAATATAAGTATAATATAATATAAATATAAGTATAAACTGTTGCTTTCTGTTTACAAAGAGGAGAGGGAGAACTTGGCATTGTGATGTAGTGGAAAAGATACTAGGATTAAAGTGTAGGTAATGGATAGTTGGGTAAATGACTTGTTTTTATAAAACTGCTTGACCATTGGTAATAGCCTGGAATAAGTTAGTTAAATGACAACTTTTTATGCACATTATCTATAGGTTATCCATGAATTCATTTATTCCTATGTTGTAAAGTGGAAAGAGGCAGATGACCTGGAAGACCTGTCACATTTTTCAATTTCCCTTTCTGTAAGATGGAAGGAATGCTGCATAACTCAAAGAGATTTTATTAGAACTGAGTAAGATAGCATCTATAAACTGTATAGCACATTGCATGACAAAAACTAAGTCTCCTTTCCCCACACACACATGCACACACACACACACATCTATGTAAATTCATTTTCTCTATTACAATTGTAGTGTTCTGGTATTTGGGAGGATTTTGTTGTTTTTGTTTTCATGATTTATTTACGGAACCAAACCTCTTTGGAAGAACTGTGTATATTTGGAAAATTATTACTCTGTGATTTATACAGGAATATTGGAGGCCTTGTGGGTATCTTGGCAAAGAGACCTAGTAGGAATGGGTACTACGTGGAGGAATGGGCTTAAATGAGTGAAATCCAGGTGATGATATGAAAGAAGTCTAGGGGAGGGGAAGTGCAGAACTGTTAAATATGGAATATTTTTCAAGATAAATGCTGTGATCTGTGCAATGTCATCTTTCCCTATAACTACATAAAACAATAGAAATAAGAAAAAAATTGAAAATACTACAGAGATGGGATTGTTTTTTAAAACCAATAAAAGAACTAAATGTCAGTCATGTTTGTGTACACCACATTGATGAGGGGATACCTGGCAACTATGTTGAAATTTTCAGTGATTTGCTCAATATGCTAAAAATAAAAAAGATCTCTTTAGCTGGATAACTCTTTTTTAGATAACTTAGGCTTAATTTGACTGGAAAATGCATGTGACAGAGGAGTCCAGGATCACTGGTCTGTCACATGGCAAGGCATATAACGGCTTCTGTTGGTCTCTACCTTCTCTTCTGGGTTTCATTGCTTTCTAAGTCTGGTTTCCATGGCTTTCTCTGTCTTTCATCTGAATTTCATTCTCTTATAAAGGACTCCAGTAAGAAGATTAAGACCACCCTGGGCCATTTGAAGGAACCTATTCAAAAGTCAGACCTATAATAGGTCCACACTCACTGGAATGTTTTAACTCAGGACATACTTTTCTGGGGCCTGTAAAGCCACAAACCATCATACTCTACCCTCTGGACCCCAAAAAGATATGTTTTTTCCATAGACAAAATACATTCATTTCATCACAATATCCTAAAGCCTTAGATAAATTTATTAACAATATTAAGTTCAAAGTCTCATCAAAATGTGTTATAGATGTGATCTGTCCTGGAGCACAATTTCCCTCAGGCTGTTGACCTGTGAGACTTAGAGAACAGGTTATCTGCTTCCTATATACAATGGAGGGACAGACATAGGATAAACATTCCCATCTCCATAGGGAAAAATTGGTAGGAAAACAGGAGTCACATGTTCCAAACAGTACTGAAACCCCATAGGGCATACTCCATTAGATTTCAAGTACTGAGAGTCATCTACAGAACAATGCCTGTCTTCAAGGACTGATGGAGTAGAAGCCCCACCCTTTCCAAGAGCTTGTGCTTTGACTGTGCTCTCCCCAAATACTGGAGTGAAGGCTCCAACATCCTCAAACACTGGAGTGACTACAAGGCTCTTGGCTCCATCCTTGTCAAGTATTGGGGTAGTGGCTGGACTCTAGACTTCACCCTTGCCAAACACTGTTGTGCTGTCAGCCTCTCCTCAATCCCCCCAGGCATCTGAGAAACCTGGGGTGGTAACACTTTTCCTAAACAATGGGGTGGAAGGCCCTCCTGGTCCAAGCCAGGGCACAGTCATCCTTTCTACATACAAGAATGGGTCTGTGCTTTTGGCCCAAGAAGATGTCTTCGGTCAAGACCTCAGCTTCCATGGCCTTTGAGGCCATTTTTTTCCCAATATGTCCCTTCTCTGTCCCTTTTAGTCCAGACTGGCAGTGGTTCTGTTCATATAGATTTTGCAAAAACACTTGTCAGTTTTGTATGTAGAACACAGGGGATTAAACCTTAGACAGTACTGCTTTCTACAGATTCTTTCTGGATAACTGTACTCTAATCCTGACTTGCACTAAAATGGCTGATTTTAGTGCTATAAAATGGCTGACTGGTTGCATGTTCAGTTAAGCCCTTACTATTCTCTTGGTACTCACTTTCCAGAAGCTCAGAAATGTTCAAACCATCAATTTCTGGTTTCTTTGTGCCCAAGAGTTCTGTTCTCAGCTTATCCCTTTCTTCCCACATTTTACTATAAGCTGCATGGAGAAGCCAGGCTGCACTTTCTACATTTAGATTGGAAATCTTGTCAGCTACATATCTAAGTTCATCACTTTCCAATTCTGCCTTCCATCCAATATCAGGATTCAATCTTGCCAAATTCTTTGCCATTTTAGAACAATGATCACTTTTTCTCCAGTTTTCAATGGCACATTTATAATTTCTGTTCAAGGTCTCATGGAAATACCTTTAGTGTCCATATTTCCACCAACTATCTCTTCAAAGCAATCTAGGACTTTTCTATCAAGCATCTCACAATTCTTCCAGAATCTTCCCCTTATTCATTTATAAAGTCTTCCCCACATTTTTGATATTTTCAATAGTAGCATCCCACTTCCCTGGTACCATAATCTGTTTTAGTCTGCTGGTCTGTCAAAAGTAGTATACCAGAAATGTCTTGGCTTTTACAATGAAGATTTATTAGTTTTCAAGATCACAGTTCTGAGACTTTGGAAACATCCAAATCAAGGCATCATTAGGTGATGCCTTCTTCCTGAAGACTGGCTGCCAGCAATCCTGGCCTCCTCTGTCACATGGAAAGGCACATGGTGAAGTCTGCTGGTCTCTCCATTCTCTTGTGGGTTTCCTTTCTTTCAGCTTCTGGTTTGCATAGCTTTCGCTTTCTTTTGCCGGAATTTCATTATCTTGTAAAGCACTCCAGTATGAGAACTAAGACACACCCTGGACCATGCCTTAACTGAAGTAACCTAATCAAAATGTCCCACCTGCAATAGGTCCACACCCATAGGAATGGACTAATTCTAAGAACATAATTTTCTGGGGTCCAGAAAGCCTCAAACTATCAGAGTTAATCCATTAGTTAGATATGCTTTCATTTACTTAATAGTACAATTCTAAGTACTCATCTTGTCTGAAAATTTCAGACTTTAAGCCAACCTTTTAATACTTTAATAAATAAATATTGAAAGGGGTTGAAGAAGTATACTGTGGTGGAGGTTGGGTATTCAATGACAGTCTTACTGTTTATTACTGTGAACTCAAAAGCTGACCCTGAGATAAGGATTTGTGTGCAGGTTATTTATTTGGGAGGTGAAACATAAAGTATCTGGAAGAATATATAAGTGAGAAAGGGAAGAAAAGGAAGCCAATATAGTTTGCTTCAATGGGCAAGTTACTACAGGGAACTGAAGCCCAGTCCCATTGTGGACTTCTGGAAATGCACTTAGAACTCCACTTAGAGCTGTTTCACATGTGAGGTAAAGGATCTGAAGTATTTGTCAAGTTCATTCCAATACTGTTCCCATGTGGCAACACTCTGCACCTCTAGTTTGCCCCATTTAGTACCAGACACTCCCCAATTGCAAGGAATGTCCCCAGGCAGAATCTTCTGCTTTTCTGGATTAAGAAGCTTCTGCTCTTTATCCTTAGATTCTGGCAAGAGGATTTGCTGGCTTGGCCCCGCTCATTAGAGAACACTGCATGTCACAAACCTCCAAATACAAAGACTCGTTTTTTATTTTGAGGGATAATATGTTTGTTTCTTCTTTTTTTTTTACAACTTTGATGATCATTAAGCCTATAGGCATTAGTTGAGAAGGTTTTGAAATGTCAGGGCATGTAAGACTCAGAGAACACCAGTAAATGAGCAGGAAAAGAAAAGAAAATCACAACTTTCTTCTATGAAATCAGAGAGGGAGTATGAGTGGTTGTTTTGTTTAAAGTTGGCCACTGCAAATAAAAATAATAATGGGACTAGCAAGGAGAAGATACCAAGTTCCAGAGAATGCCTATGGGAAGAAAAATGGAATTTGTGGGAATGGGAAATCTGTTATTAAGTCTTGGGAACTTGAAAATTGAAAGGTACAAGCTACTATTGGACTAGATATATATTTGGAAGAGTTCAGTTTTGACTAATGATTGTTTCATGGCTTAGAAACTTCAGTAATTAATGTTGAAAGTGACTGAATGTCTCCAGGTCAAGAAAGACAAAGAAATTTGAAAACGGGAAAGAATAAGGGAGAATAGGGAGAAGTGTATGATTTAGTCTTGGGAATTATGAGGAGTGTGACACAAAGAACTGCACATCTGGAAGACAAAGTGATATTAAGAATAGATCCAAAAATAACAACAATTTGGAAAGGCTTAATCTACATCGACTTGGAGGAATTAGAAAGTAATTTCTAAGATTTAAATGACACTCTAAAAGAGGCAGTTGGGATTGGACAGGAAAGTGAGTAAATATTTGCCAGAAAAGAATGTACGTTTTCAGTTAGAAGTGGAGTATAGTGAGGCTTATTGTAGCTGTTGACATTGAAAGGGGGTTGATGGTGGGAATAGGGCTTAGAGCCAGGAAGAAAGTAAGACACAAGCCAGGGCTAGAAGAAGAATGGGAAACAAGCCAGAACTACTATAAAGATAGTAGAATGGAAGTTTCAGTGAGATGGGAAGGGAAAAAGATGGGACCTAAATGCAACATTAGGGACTACAGAATGAGAGGGATGGTGAAACACCAAGCTACATTTAATCAATCCTCATGAGCTCCATTTTTTCAATATATAGCACTTAAGGGTACATACAGCAAAGTAAAAGAAAAGACTTGACAGGTGTTATTTCAATACATAAACTAAGCATAAAATGGCCAATTATAGAGTAAAGACATAAAGTTCATTCATTCATCAAAGCTTTATTCTTCATATTACCATGACTCCACATTTGTTTTCTCATTATTTTATCTTTTTTGGGTAGCAAACAGTTTCACCAATTTATATTATGACTTTAAATCAGTAATATCTCTACTCTTCAAACAACAACAAATAAAGGGTAAATGTGCAAATTTACTACAAGATAGTTTAATGAATAATCACTATTACAGGAAAGGGATGGAGATTTTCATCCTATGATACATTCTTCCTCACATGGAGATTCCTTGCCTATGAAATTAGAAATCCCTTCATAGGAAGCCAAAGAGGTGATTAAGTATCAGTTTATAAAAAGCTGAGCAAGCACCCAAATACTGCAATCAGTTTTGGAGAAAGTTGGATTTGAAAATGTGACTGAGTTCAACATGAGATTTACTCCCATTTTTTTTCTGAATCTAAGTAGTAGGTCTATGGAAGAGACCCATATAACGTTTCTTGAAAATCTGGATGAGATATGGAGAATCTGTTGACTATATCCATGCCAGAAGCAAAGGGGGATGGTGAAGCCTCGGAAATTAAACTTAAGAAAGAATACACAAGTGAATCAGTTAATTGTGTCCTTAGAGTGACATCGTAGCTAAACAATTCAAAAACTCATTTTTTCTTGGGAATGTGTTAGACCCAGTAAGTAAGCAGGCCCAATTGGACAAAAGGTGAGTGTATTAGTCACAGTTCTCTCGGGAAACAGAACCAACAGGAGATATCTGTCAATAATATGAGATTTTATAAGAGTCTCTTACGAGACCGTGGGGATGCACAAGTCCAGGTTCCGCAGGCAGGCTGCAAGCCAGGGGCTCCAATGAAAGTCCAATGAAAGATGATTGATGAGTTTCTGGGAGAAGTTGGCTGTCCAAAGACGAGCTGGGAAATTCTCTCTGAATGTTGAAATTACTCCCCCTTTTAAGGCATTCAACTGATTGGATAAAAGCGTCACCCATTGCTGAAGCAATCTCCCTGATTGATGCACATGTAATCAGCCATCCATGCAGTAAACTCACTGGTGATCGAAGTCCATAAATTCTTTTTTATTACAATTAGCCCAGTGCTTCCTGGCCCAAACACCTGGACAAAATTACCTGGCCGAGTTGACACATTAGCCTAACCATCGAATGAGAAACTAAGTAGAAGCTTAAAACCCAACAATAGGCAAGTCATTCATTTACTTATTTATTCATTTAATAAATATTATGGAGTGACCTTATATGCCAAATTATTTTGAGTGTTTTGAATTGGATTCCTCAGAAGCCAGGACAGAGGCAGTCTCTAATATTAGGCAGCTTACACTCTAGAAGAGACAATAAAAATAACTAAACAAGAAATTACCAAGGATTGGTAAGTGCTATGTAAAAAATGATTCAATATAATGAAAAACTGACCAGTGGAATTCCTTGTGTAGAGTAGACACATAGCCTTTTTTTAGAGTGTGGGGTCCAGCTGAGGACTTAATGAGAAGGAAACCAGCCACAGGATATCTGTTGAGAAAACATTCTTGGAAGAATGAGCAGCAGGTGCAAATGTGTTATGGTGAACAAGTTTCATGTGCTGCAGAAAGATAAAGATGGTCAGAGCAAGAAGAATTCAGTGAGTGAGGGTAGAATGATAGACATGTTTTCATAGGATCTGGCAGGAGCCACATAGGGCCTGGTAAACATGGGTAACAACATTCACTTTAATTCTACATTCAGTGAGAAAACTTTGTGAGTTTTAAGCAGGAAAATAAAATGTGAACTACTATTTATAATCATTTGAGCATGTGGTCACTAGCTAGCAAATAGATTCATCAAGAAAACAATTTTTTTTCACTAAACAAAAAAGACAAAATTCATTTCAAGGCATTTCTTGACTCTATTTGTCATATTATTAACTAAAAAATGCCAATGTTCTAAGGAATTTCAGAGAATGAGAATTAAAAAGTAAGGATTCTTTATTGCCAGCCACTTCTTGTTTGCTTTGAGACCTCAATTATTTTCCTTGCACTGCTCTGTTTCAGGTGCTGACCTTTTAAAGAGTATTTCCTGGCTCCCTTGTGAACTGTCTTTCAATTACATTTACCTACTGGGAGGCTCTGGCAGGAAATTGGAGGGCAGTCGGTGGGGGGAAGCCCAGCCACTTTCCCTCTCTCTTTCTCTGGTTCAGGTGACATCTCTGGCAGTGACTGCATCTCCCTGTGGATCCAGGACCCCTCTGAGAGGCTCCTACACACCTCTAGAATCAACCAGGTGATTCAAACTCCTGAGCTCTGGTAATATCAACTCCTCTCTTTGAACCTAGAGTCCTGTCGGTGCAGAACTTTAGACTGTTGCTAACTGATACACCTCACAATTTCTGAATTTTGAACTCTTGTAAATAGATTATCATATTAAATTCCCTCTATTGAATTATCTGGCTTGGTTTCTATTTTCTTGATTGAACCCTGAATGTTACAGAATCTTATTCCCTATTTAGCTTGTTTCAAGATGTTATATTAATTGTTTAACTATTTTACCTTATATTTAGTATAGTACTTTAATTTTATAGTGCATTTCTCCTATTATTAACTTATAAAGGAAATTGTGGTGATTTTTATGTATTTTACTTATCATTTAATTTTAATTTTCAATGTTCCCAGTGCTATATATGTCCAGAAATAAAGATTCTAGACACTCAATGTATTAGTGAACAGAAATTTCCAGTATGGGAGTCATTTGATCTGGCTTATTTGGGTTAATAATTTTGCAATGGTAATGAAAGTATAAGTGGGAGGGTAAGTCTGCTTCAGGTCAATAATTTGCAAGGTGCTGAAATACCTACTCTTCAGATAAATCCCTTGAAGTGGCATTATCATTTTTATAATCAGCAACTCCTTTAACTTATAAACAAATATGGAAAATTTAACACTTTATGACACATTCTCAGTTATCCATAACTTAGTCCATATCAAATGCGTTCTTTCTAATACTTAAATCAGAACAGTTAAAAAGGAATTGTATTTTGAGTGTGTTTATTATATTAATGATTTTGAGTGGGCTAGCTAAAAGGTTTTGAGATGGAAGGAGAAAGCCAAATTCAGCATATAAACTCACTATCTCCCCTCTGTTGTGGAAGATGACTCCCAGGGATGAGCCTCCCTGGCACTGAGGGATTATTACCAATCACCCATTAGTGATGCATTTGGAAAAAAGACCTTAACCCAAAGGGGGAAATATTAAATACAAACGAGTTTTTACAGCTAAGAGTTTTTAAGTGAGTAGGGAGGTCATTTCAGAAGTCATGCTTATGCAAGCCTCAGGAGTATCTCACTGATTGCCATAGTAAACAGGGCCTCAAGCAGAGGTGCTCTTGAGGGCTCTAGAGACATCTGGACACTACAGGCAGGGCAGACAACCCCAGGAAATCTGCACCCTGCCAGTGGGCCTTACCTTGGAATATACGGTAACCTATCTCCCCAATTTATCAGGGTTAGACACATTTATAATTTTCCCACATGTGGTTCTTCTGCCACTTTTATTTGAACCTATAATTAGCACTATACTCAGAATGATACTCATTAAATATATGTCCCAGAGACTTAAATATTCCAGCTGATCATACGCTGGTTAAATCTCAGCTGAGTTGCACTCAACACTCAACACCTAATCCCCACAAAAGAATGATAATGGACAATGCCCATCCCCCAAAACAGAATATCTGTAACTGCAAACAAGACAGTTCAATACATCTGTCCCATGGGATCTAAGACCCCTTCAAATGGAAGCAGTATGGGCATCACCATTCCAAAATTCTCAAGATTGAGGAATGAACACACTCATAAGGGGGGGAATGCAATTACGGACCAACATAGGCATTATTATTCTAGTTATGGCAGAATCTGTAACATCGTTATAAAGACAGTGGTCACTAGAGATTCTGAGGGGAGGGAGAGAGAAAAATAGCTGTAGCATGGGTCATTTTGAGGATATTGGAATTGTTCTGCATGATATCACAATGACAGATACAGGCATTAAACATATTGTCAAAATCTATAAAATTGTGCAGTACAAGGTATACACCATAATGAAAACTACAGACCATGATTAGTAGCAATCCTTCAATATGTGTTCCTCAATTGTCACAAATGTACCACACTAATGAAAATGTTAATGAGGGAAAGTGTGGGAAGGGAAAGTGGTGTGGTATATAAAAATCCCCTATATTTTTTATGTAACTTTTATGTAATCTGAAACTTCTTTAAAAATAAAGAAAAAAAAAACCAAAAACACAGGGTAACTACGTGATACCAGTGTAGAAGAGAAATGAAAATGAGATGACAATTAAAACAATGTGTGCTTACTCAGCACTAGTATATATATTCATCTAACACCTGTCATCACTGGCTCCATGTCTGCCTCCCCTCTCAAGGCTTCAGGGCAAGTATCATGAATCATTTAGTTTTTATAACCAGCTCCTACCATAGATACAGGCATAGGAGAAAACAGACAATTTTTCTCCCTTCCTTCCTTCCTTCCTTCCTTCCTTCCTTCCTTCCTTCCTTCCTTCCTTCCTTCCTTCCTTCCTTCCTTCCTTCCTTCCTTCCTTCCTCTCTCTCTCTCTCTTTCTCCATCCCTCCCTCCCTCCCTCTCTCTCTTTTTCTTCCTTCCTGCCTGCCTTTCTTTCTTCCTTCCTTCCTTCCTTTCTTTCTCCATTTTATTTCTATTTTTTTACATGTAGGACCAGGGGTTAAATCAGTTGGCATTCTATTATTATATTCTATGTCTCTTTTTCCTATTTACATTTTAAAATAAATTAATCCATTCATTTTAAGTTTTGTTGTCTTTTTTACATATAGTTCTTTTAATTATTTGCCTTTATATTGCTTAGAAAGTACCTTCATTTATTAAGATAACCCTGGGTTATGTGGGAATCAGTATACAACAGTGAAAGCACTGACTTTTGATTTAGTAAAATCTTCAATCAAATTATCCTTGTCCCATTTACTACTTGCATGACCTTAGGCAGGTTTTCCTGTCTTTGAAATGGAGAAACTCATAACTACCTCATAGCATTTTTTTGTAATAATAAAATGAAATGAAGGATGCAAATTTTCTGGCAAATAATAAATGGAATTTTGATTCCTAGCTATCCCACAGTTCTCAGTTTAAAATTCCATGTTCAAGGAGGAATTTATTATGCCAAATCTATTTCCCACTCCACTTCTAGGATATTTACACCTCTAAAGTTCTTTTCTAACACACTGGACTTACCCTTCATAGAGTCCACCACGTGTCTAAATTCTAGCCCAATTACTCTCTTATTTGAAGCTGCATGCATACATATGTATAAAACATATGAATCTTATCAGGGGTATGTGCCAAACACGTAGTAGATATCCTAGGTTTGTGTTGAATGAATGGACAAATGCCATATAAGGTGATATGCTTCCTTGCCTGTTGTCAATTAAGCACCAACAGGATTCTTTTCTAAGCCTGGGAACTATGTTTACCAGAATCTTCTTCTCTATGTTTGTTTTTTATCAAGAGTTAGCCAATGAGACTTGAATGTTATTATGCTTACATGATGGTTATAGCCTGAAGCTCAAGCAGAGACATTTACATTGTGGCTTTTGGGTTGTTACTTCTGCCCTGCAATATCAGAAGTGATAAAACTTCTTATAGAATCTTGAGAATTGCTTAAACTTACAAGTTAGTTCTGGAGAAAATCCTATTTCATTGCTTTAATTTGAGATCTTCAGTGTCAAATTCTCTGGCTTTCAGTGGAAGCTCCATTAACCAACAAACTCGAGCTCTTCCAAAAGTCTTATAAATGTCAATATTCATTCTAAACACTTTTAAAAAACTCTCTTTACATAGAAGGGTTTCTGATTTCTTGCTTTATTTCTCACTTAGTACTAAAGAATAGTACTAAGCTAAATTTAATTAAGCATAAATTTAAACATGAAGGAAAGTTAAAATAATTAAAAATTTTAAAGAAGAGGAAAGTGATACAGTGATGTCAAAATGCTTTTTTGAGGTGCGTACATACGTAGCTCTAAACCTTTAACAGTAAAATGAAAGAAACAAAATCAGCTACAAAAGTCACAAGTTCTTACAGCATAAAACAATGTTTTTCATGAGAAGTATAGCCATTCCTCACTTAAAGCCAAAGATACTCTTTCTCCACAAATCTTTCAAAAGGAAAAACTATTGTTTCTTCTACTACTGCTGCTACTACTGCTATTACTGCTGCTACTACTACTTCTTGGGATTTTATGATTTATCCACAGAATCTATGCAATGTTCCAAGTACTTAAGATGTGATATAAGATATATTCTAATAATGATGAGGAAACTAAATATAAGATAAATTTGCCAAAGGTCACTCATCTATAAGTCGTAGTTCTATGACTGAAACTCAGATCTAATTGACTTGAAAGTTCAAATTTCAAGCCTTTGTATTATATGACTTCTCTACAATAATGCCTTCCATTTATTTCCAGGTAATTGACATTTATTATCATACTGATTAAGCAATGCACTACCAAAAAAGATTAGAATAAAAAGGAGGTGTTGTGTTTTTTTAGCGATATTTCTTACAATAACCTTCAAAATATTCTGTGAATGGAATTACCCCAAAGTTCAAGTCCTAACTTTCATTCTATAGATATGGGGTTCTCTGAAAATAAATTCCAGAGGATCTAAAGTAATAAATGGATTATATAAAATCCAGAATGCCTTCCAAAAATACTGTTTTTGGAGCATTGTCCAAATGCTTAATGAAAACCTATCCTTTACCAAATATAATTGTGACTCTTTGGATGTGAGCTTAATGAAATGAAAATAGTGTTAAGATTTTACTCAGAAAATAATTTTTGGTCTATCTAACACAAAGATGCAAGTTTAATCCAGGTGTACAGATCCATGCCAAGCAATATAAATTAAATAAGTTTGAATGGAAATATTTGAAGTAGGTATAACCAAATTATCTCCACCCAGTGAATCTTGGTTTTAAACATTTAACATTGTGTTACAGGTACCCCAATAAAATAGCTGGAAATATTTATGTATATGTTGCAGATTGGATTCTATCCTCCAAAAAGGATATGTTGAAGTCATAATCCCAGGTACTTGTAAAGATTGCTGGCAACTACCAGAAGCTAGGAAGAGGCAAGGAAGCACTCTTCCCTAAAGCCTACAGAAGGAACAAAGCCTTGCTAACATCTTTTTTTTTTTTAATTGACTTTATTTTTTTCTTTTTGGTGTACAATTCTATGAGTCCCCACCCCCCACCCCCACTTGCTGACTGTGTCCATTTCCTGGGTGATCTTCTGTGTCTGTTTCTTGCCTTCTCTTCTCATTTTTCTCCTCCAGACTTCACCAGGATTTGATCCCAGGGACCTCTGGTGTGGGAGAGAGGCACCCTATCACTTGTGCCACCTCAGTTTCTGGTTTCTGAAGCTTATCATCTTGGCTCTCCCATGCATCTTTCTTTTTGTTGCTTCATCATCTTGCTGCATGACTCAGCTTGCCGCAGGCAGGCCCGGCTTGCCTTTTTAAAAATTTTACCAGGAGGTTCCAGGCATCAAACCCTGGTCCTTCCACGTGGTAGATGGATGCTCAACCTCTTGAGCCACATCCACTTCCCCCCTAACTGACATTTTGATTGCATACTTCTACCCTCTTTCAGAACTCTGACAATAAATTTCTCTCATTTTAAGCACCAAATGTGCTGTCATTTGGTATGGCAGCACTAAGAAATTAATACAGTGTATAGCCAAAGGAAAAAATATATACTATAGCAGATAAGTGTTCTCCAATTTTTCATACATCAACTATTGGTTCTCTAAGCTGCCTTTTAAGTTATTCACTGATTTTTAGCCAGTTTTAGAAATGAAATAATTTTATTCACAAACATTTCATAATTGAAGTGACAATTGAATTATGAACTTCTATAGAAATTCATTATATTTGGTTGGTGAGTTTGTCTCTCTCAACATTCATTTAATGGGGTGTAGTTCTTTTGGTCTAATATATTTTCAAATAATGTTTGCATGTATCATTTATAGAATTGGTAGATTTTTATTATTTTTAAAAATATGGTGCATTTGAACTTCAACTCACAAAAGTGGATCTGTGAGTTCAAAAATGGCTCACTGAGGTACACATATAGTGATGAGTTAGTATTATAAATATTACAACTGAAAAAATGGTTTAGACCTTGAATAGTGACCAAAACCACATGTATCGAATTATAATCTGAATGTGTTGGTAAAATGTATCATTGAAAATTATGACTTTCTTAATACCACCAGAAAAAAACAAAGTAAAGGTAGTAATTATAGCTATAATTATTTAAAGTTGGAATTTTATTGGACTGGTGATTCATTCCCAATTACTCCCCAATTAAAATCGGTTGTTTATATGTATGTTGAAAACCCAAATTGTCCATTGATGCTAAAAGTTTGGGAAAATTGCACTATAAAATTTAAGCTCTAAAGAGTTGATATTGTATACATCTCAAAGATTAGATATATACAAAATAGTAATAGAACACTTTCATTTTTCTAAGATTTTCATATAATCATATAGTTGATCATTTTTTTTCACATCATTAGTTATCATATGCATCCATATTTTCCATAAATATCTGGAATTAGTCTAGCCTATACAGAGAGATAGTTTGGGGTATAATGTAAATTATTCAATTATTTTATTCTGCTATTCTGATAATTAAAATGGAGGTTATTGTTTTGTGGTGAGAAAATACTTTTGACTCATAATTCCTGTAAAACAATGACTTATTAAGTTAAGCTTTGCATATTCCTACTAATTAATGAAACCAATACTGATACCTGAACTTAATTTATTTTCTTCAATAGGACTTGATTTACCAAAGACATCTTTTTTTCATAAATCATACAATTTATTTCACTGACAAACTTTTCCCTCTTCATTGAATTTATTTCATAATAAAGTTTATCTTTTGAAAAATGTTAGCATTCTAAATTTATATGCTGAAATGTATGGGGTAACTGACCTATTTTCTCCTAGAAAATAGTTTTAAGTAGTAACATGGTTTTATATAGGTTCAAGGAAATGTCAGTAAATCTATAAAAATTGCAATGTACTTTCATTTCTCATTCATCAAAATCTTCTGTTTTTAATAAAGACTATTTCCTCTTGATTAATATGGCACTCTTAGAGAACTGTGTTCTTTTGCCAGGTTTGTCTTAAGATCGCTGTATACACTACTAAAAGAACATTTGAGTCTCCATTATAGCCCACATTTTGGCTCAGGCTCTGAGTTATTACATTTTGAAAATAGAAATACTTCATAAAATCCTTTGATATCTTTTTATCAAAGGAACTAAGGAAGACCTATTTCATTCTTATTTTTACTTTGACTTGTATTTTTCAGCATTAGAACTGGGTTAAGCTCCTCGTCATGTTATATAACAAAAATGTCTTGTCGTATCCTGACATCTTGTCAACTAAACAACGGCTCATGGTCCTAGTGAACTCTGAGAGAAAGTTTCTGGCAATTATCAAACTGCTCAGCTCTTTCTCTGGTATCTCACAAATCTAAAAATCCATTTGATATATTGTCTGATATTTTTTTCAGAGAATTTTGCTGCAGACACTCATTCTAAGCCTATCTGAGAAGTTCCATATGCCTACAAAGGATGAGAATAAGATGAAATATCCTATATATGCTTCTGATTAAAACATATAATTAAAATCAGAATGTCTTTGCCCTGATTACTTCTTAAGGATTAAAAAAAAATTATTAAACCATGCTTTTCTATAAAAGGCAGACATTTAAAACTGAGTAGTGAGAGTGTAAGGGAAATGAATACCTAGAGAAAAAAATATTCCAGGCAGAAGGAAGAGTACCTGCAAATGCCCTAAAGTGATTATTATGTGACCTATACAAGGAAAGGTAGTGAGGTCAGGATAGCTAGAACAAAATGAATAGGGCAAGGATGTGCTCAGAGAATTAGCAGAGGACCTTAAGGCATTGTAGTAAAGGAACACATCTTGTACCTTACTCTCAGTGAGACAAAAAGCCATTTTAGGACTTTAGTGGTGTACTAACATTCATTTGCCCAACAAATATTTACGAAGCACCATATTTTGTGTCATCTTTTGTTCTAGATACTGGTAATTTTACAGAAAACATACAGAAAAATGTTAATTACCTCCTATGACTTATATTTTTGAGGTGGGAGAGGGTTGGACAGCCAATAGACCAATACCATGTTACCTCTTAATCACAATCTGAATATATGTTATTCAGGAGGAAATCAAAATTTTCTATAGTAATCAATTGATAAAAATTCTACTTGTAATAGATTAATTAGCAGAGAGTAGGATGTAGTAAAAGGTCTTTTGTTATCTATTGGTATGTTACAAATTATCTTAAAATTTAGCAGCTTAAAACAGCAAACATTTATTACCTCATAGTTTTTGTGGGCTAAGAATGATTTAGCTGGTTGGTTCTGCTCAAAGTGTATCACGTGGTTGCTTCCAATTTGTTGGTCAAGGCTGCAGTCTTCTCTGAAGGCACAACTAGGAAGGAGTTGCTTAAAAGTTTACCCATATGGTTGTTGGCAGTTCTCAGTTCCTTGTTGGCTATTAGCCAGAAACTTCAATTCCTTGATATACTGGCATCTCTATATGGCTGCTCACAACATGGCAGCATGTATCCCTAGGGTGAGTGATCCAACAGAGTGAGAACAAAAACTTTTCCAAGAGATAAGCATTAGTGTTTTATAACCTGATCACAGGAGTAATATACCATCACTTGTTCAATTTCTATTGGTCATACAGACCAACCATGATACAGTGTTGGAGGAGACCACACCCAGTTGTGAATAACAGGAGACAGTGAATATTGAGGGTCATCTTGAATGCTGGCTACCACTGAATGCTATGTTTGAACTTATGCAGTGATAGGAGCTGGTCAATTAATCTCAGTAAGCCTGTTGTCTTCACATGTTGTGCCTAAGTTTGAAGTCCACAAGGTAGTCAATTTGGAAGAGAAGATGGATGTAAAGTTGGAGTGATCAGGAACAATTTTTAACCCACAAGAACAAGCTGGAACCCATAAATATGACTAAACGTCAAGTCAGTGCTTATTGCCTCTGACTTTGATAGTTCGGGTATCTTCAGATGCCTAAGCCCTTCATCATAGATTTAAACACATATACTTGGCCCAAAAGTCTCAGATGTTGAAGGAGTATACTTCTCAGGAAATGTGGAGCAGTTATAGTCCTAGCTGCTGCCACCCACTGACAACATGAGCCAACATTTAATTGGCAACATGCACATGCTACCAAATGGCTCCTGCTTAATGCCTCTTTCCAAATCTCCATAAGAATCTCTCTCCTCGTCCCACCTAACCAGAAACATTTGGAGAAGGGAATTCTGGAAAATATAGTTCATCTTGTGGCTTTGCCACATTTCAAAGCCACAGGTCATGAACCAAAAAGCAGAATTCTCAGTGCCTGTATAGAAGAATAGGTATATGGACTGTATACAATATATAGATTATTCATGACAAATATTTGTCAACCTTCTAAAGTTCCAAATTAAAGTACTCCTTGTAGATTTTGTTATACACAGAAAACTGGAAGATATGAATCATCACTCAGTATTTGAATCCATATTCCAATATTCCCAGGAGGAAAAAAAATAGGTAAAGAAACCTCATTACCTTACCACCAGCATTCAACCTTAATAAGGTGTTTTTCTATCTGAATGGACAGCAGATTTTATAGATTATCTGAAAATGTGATGGCAATATAAATTTCTAAAAGTGATGCAAATATAACTCAGTGTTGTTAATTAGGATCACAATATTGTGCTACCATTGATATGGTTAAAAGGGGGGAATTTTAAGTTGTATAAACATTACAAGAATAAAAATTATTTAAAAGTAGGACTGTACAACTAAGTGACTCCTAATATAAACAATGGACTATAGATAATAATACACGTATAAAATGTTCTTTCATCAATTGTAACAAAAGTATTACACTAATGCTAGGTATTATTAATAGAGTGGTATACGGGAACTTTGCATTTTATGCATGATTTCTCTGTAAACTTCTCTAATAATAAAAAGTGGTATTTATATATATATAAGTCCATATATAAATTTTACAAAGGAAAGAAAAGCCAGGGATTATGATACATTTCTAAGCCATAGTATCATTTTTGGATATTGGTCTTCATTTTTTCTCCTTTAAGTTATTCTTTCTAATGGTAATTGGAGAATTGGGATTTCAGGAGGATTTTGCCTCACAGTCCTGTAACTCTAGGAAATTGATGGGGGCAAGCAGGTATGAGAATTCAGAAAGCTATTTCCAAATTAAACGAAATTAACCTTTCTTCTATTCTATTTCTGTATATTTGCCTTCTACAACTTTAAATAAGTATAGAGGAGGAAAGAAAATCATGTGGCATAAACTATGTCATAACCTAATGTTCAAGTACAGACTAATGAATTGTGTAATAAAATTCTCTTTACTTTCGTTTCTAGATATTTGGCATAATATCTTCCACTTTCTTTGAGAGGAAATATTTCAGATCAAGGGATATAATTCACAGTGAAATGAGGACTGCAAAGTGCTTTACTGTCAGATAACTTTTTTTCTTAATAGCTTCTTTGGGGTTCTATTTTCTAACTATATATCGTGAATTAAAACATCCATTATATGTGTCAGCTAACATTATATTTTGGCTAGTGTAGACATTTGTAAAGAAAAAGATTCAACTATGCCTGAAATAATTGGTTTGAAACATCAGATAAAAATATGGGCCTTAGAAATATGTCTGAATTAGGCATCATTAGATCTATTCATCCTGGATGGTTCACTCCCTGCTGATACTTATAAGTTTCACAGTTTCCTGAATTTCAGCAACTTTAAAAAAGTTTAACAAAGTTTTCAAATGTAAATATCCTTCTTCATGTGGCAGCTTAGTTGCTGGAAGAAACTTGCTCATATTTCATGTTTGCACAAGAAAAGAGAGCCAAAGTATCTTAGAAAGAATGAGTATCAGAGAACCCCATGTACCAAACACTATTCTGATCCCATAGTCAATGCAATGGGTTCAGTAATATCCCTTTTATTTTTCTCATAAGGTTGCAAAGAGCAGTTCATATTTTATTTCACTCATATATTATGGAATATTCTAATTAAATATAAAGAATAAACACTAGATAGTAATAACCCTCTTTACAATATTTTTCTTGAAAAATATCTGCAATTTTACATTATGGAGAACTGCAACAGATAAAAATTAGACTTGAAATGAGAAAGGAGCTTATAGGCAGAGGGTGAAAAAAACATGCTAAATTGAGGCAATTTCTTTGGCACATTTTCCATTTGCAGAAAATATTTCTGGATTCTCTGTGAAGAAATATACCTAAGAATGCCAGAGGTTTATTTAAAATATATTCTGTTGCATGAGGCAATCATGATGAAATTAGCCCAATGACAATGAAAGAATTATATATACCATTTTTTGAAAGAGGCTAGTTTACTCATAGGCAGATTCAATATTTGTTTAATGTCTACTTTATGAAAGCACATACAGTTGAATGAATTGACCTAGGTCCCTTGATGAGAATCTGTCACTGTTCAGGTCCAGATGGGAAAACATATCAGTACATGGTATATCTGTCTCCTCAGTCTGCTTCCACTTATTTTTGTCATGTTCTAGCCACCTACCAAAAACTGCAGACTTCAGTCCTATTCGCTTTATTTCTCTGCTTTTGGTTACTTTGCTTTTGTTAATACTTGGAAATGTAAAATACCTAATGTTTCTAACATCTAATCTAGATTCTAAGAGCCCAGGCAGTTTTGGTTTTCAGCTTCAAGGCTGCAGGGAATGAATAACTCCCTGCTGTGAACCTATTTTTAACTGCATAACTCTTACAATTTTCCACTGGGCTCTTTGATTGCTTGTCTTTTTCTACCATCAGTCTGGGAACTCCCAGTTCTCTAAGCCAAAAACATGGAAAAGGCCTCCATGAAGGAATTACCTTATCTAATTCTTTCTAAAATGATTTTTACTGTCCAGATTTTATAGAAATAAGCCAAATGGCTTGTCTAGTGGGTTTTAATTGATTACTTCCAAAATGATTCTAAATCAGATATAATAATTATATGGACCTCATTGCTTTTTAGATAGCAGTGGTTCACTTCCCAAATTTATCAAGTCGATTCATAATATTATCTAATCTGACCTTAAATAGCAAATGCTAGCGTTTCTACTATTACTGTTTTTTCTTTAGTATGGGCAGTTCTCGCACAAGTAGGACAACTCTAACATCCACAGATATAGGATTCAATATGCCTCTCTGCAATGTGCAATGCATGTGAGAAATTGGCTACCAAAAAAAAAAAAAAAGGCACAGGCAATAAAATAAGAGGATATGATCTAAAAGGATAAGCAGAATATTCTTTTCTGGTTGTTTTAATCTTAAAGAATTAACATATAAATAAATTTCACATTACTGCAAATCAAACAAAGACAAAATCATTTATTAAAAGCCAAGCTTAACGAGCTTTATAATTTATAATCACTTAGAAATGATCTCAAACTTCTTTGATCTAGAAAAGAACAAGGGCATTAATAAAATAACCACTGAAATGTTAAAAGCACATGAAATTGGTGTTCACATGGCCTACAGGTTACTCGGCGTTTCCTTGTCAATGGAACATGTACAACAACAGCAGGCCTTTGGAGCCCACCTCCCCTTGAGTGTCAGTGAAATCTCAACAAATGAATAAAGTCCTGACACTAGCTTTCTTCCTGGATCCCTAATCCCACCCACTATGCCACTGAATAGTCACATATATACACACATACATAATGGATTGACTAAGAGCATTCAAAACATATTAGATATGGGTAAAGCAAATTAGACCAATTAGAGCCTCTAGTGAGACTTATGGACTCATGTACAGAGTTAAAATTATGAATAAGATATCAAGAACATACAATTGTATGTTATTTTGTATAACATCATTAACTAGGACTTTATATATAAAGCTACGGTTTCTGAATTTAGAGAATAACCCCCATTCCAGACATACTTACAATATGATATGCCTATTAGTAATATCTTGGAAGTTGGGAAAAATACTGACACTTTGCCTCCAATCAGTGGCCACTGTACATATGAGCTATTTAAATTTAATTTTAAATAAAATGAAATCAAATTAGTATTTGTTTCCTCAGTTACACAAGACACATTTCAACTACTCAGTAACCGCAGGTGACTAGTGGCTCCCATATTAGACAATGCAGATACAGACTATTCCCATCATTAGGGAAGATTTTATAGATGCTTCATTAAAATCATAAATCCTAATCTTCCAATTTAAAAAATACCAAGCACAGAAACAAGTCTAAGGTATTGTAAGATTAAAGTGGATAAGAGTGAGGTAATAAGTTCTAAAACTATAAGTTATTTCAAATCTTACTAGCTGTGTTGCTCAATCTGGGTAGCTAGACAACTTTTTGTAGTATAGACTCTACTCTTTTGTACCAAGTTTCTGAGAGGGGTACTGGGCCATCCCACTGTAAGCTTGTGGCATTTATGACCATTTGTGAAATCAAGAAGAGTGAAAAAGTAGAATAAGCTTAGCAACACCATATCAGAAAACCTAATATAATGTGGTAGCATTGTATATTAAAAGGGTAAAACATAATTTTCTCATATAAGTAGTATTAAAGGTCTTGGAAATATAAAGTCTGTTTAAGAAGACAATAGTCAGTTTATGAAAGGCAGTAAAAACGATTGGTAGAAACATATAGAAGAAGAAATGCATTGAAAGAGACTTCGGAATCTATTTAATACCAATTAAACTAAGCTGCCATTCTTCGTGTATTATGTCAATTAATTTTCACAACAATCAGAGAACTAGTCATGTTTATAATTTGTATATTACAGGTGAGAAAGTAACTCTTAAAATTTAAATGGCTTGCCCACCCAATCTAAAAGAGCTAAGAGTAGAATTCAAGCCAAATACTTGGACTCTAGAGATATGATTCAGGATCTGCTTTTGCTCAAAACAAAACCTTTGTTCCCAATCACGGCACTATGCTAAAAGAATTAAATCATTGTAAGCTATACACCATGAGATTTAGTCCATAGTTATTAATCTATTGGTATACATTGTCATTGTTTTGCTTTGGATTTCTTGTGCTAAATTATTTGATCTATTTTATGAACCAAAATGTGTTATTTTAAGGGCTTTCTCAAATCTTCTCACACCTGCATAAAATCTAAATTTTCTCAACCATGAATTATTCTACCATAGAGATTTGTAGAACCTAGTGCTCATCATTTTTAAATTATCTAGTAGAAATCTCTTTTTGCCTTAGTTTTTGCTTACTCCATCTGTTTATCATACAAATGTGTTATACTATTTTTAAATACTCCTCTCCCTACAAACAAACCCAAAGACTGTTTGCATCCTTATGTGCCTTTTTCCCCCTTTCCTTTAGAATTAGTCTTCTTGAAAGAGTACTAGGTACCTTTCCACCACTGCTTTCTTCTCTTCAGTCTACATCAGTATGGCTTCCAACTCAACCATACTAATGAAAACTGTTCCACCCAGGCCAGTAATATTCTTCTATATATCAAAACAAACATGACCCAATATTATATTGTGACCTAATATTAGATACTATATTAGGTTCATCTTTAGGAATCTCTCTTTAACTTTTGGTTTCCATTGGTTTCAATGATATAAACGATCAATTATATATTTCAGGGAACTTGATGTCAAGTTCAAAACAAATCTCATATTTTCAGTAATTAAATCTATTATTCCTTTGTATTTGGATCATAATCTATTCACCATGAACCTTAATATATTTTTAATACAAATGTAGAAAATGTACAGTGTGTAATGAATATGGATTCTGGAGACAAACTGCTGAGGTTTAAACTTGATTCCACAATTTACTTTTCCTCATTTATTTTGTATGTTTTATAATCTGTAAAATGAAATGAAAGAGTACATAACTACATTATAGAATCATTGTAAGTTTTAGTGAATTAATGCATGTGAAATGCTTACAACAGTGCCTGATACACAGTAACACTCAATAAATTATTTCTATTGTAATTATAAGGGAAATACTTGGAAATGGAATACTTGGGAATAGAGAAATCTAAATGCCTTACCTTAAAATATTTAAAAAATTATAAAAGGAATAACAAGAATAGACTTCAAGCATCTTCAAATAAATACTAGAATAGTGTCAACTATCAGCAATACATTGATGATCCCTAAAGCTATCTTTCTGGTCATTGCTCTGAACTGCAGATCCATGTTTCACCATTTCTACTCAAAATCTCTACTTGAGTGTCCTTTGGGCATGTCAAATTCAAATTTAAGAAAAAAAAAATCAAATTCACTGTCTTCAAAATCTAAATTCAGGCCCCTTCTCTTTCTCCTTTTTCTGGACTTAAAACCCTAGAAGGTATCTAAGTCCAAAAGGTGGACCTGGAAAAGAATCACAATTCAAACTTTCAGTGGGGACTGGGACATGGATCAACTTGGAAGATTCAATCATTTTCTATTAATGACAAGGATGAAGCGGAGTCGTAAGTTAGGATAGCCAGACACTACGACTTAAACCAAGAGCAATAGCAAGTGTTTGTATTATTAGAGGGATCAGAAAGGAGGCAAGATTCAGGATTAACATTCAGCAGTTTTAGAAAATATCTACACAGTATTGATTAAAATAATTACCATATTTTTATTATATGTCAGGTACTGTTCTAAGCACTTTATAGCATTGTTTCATATAATTGGCACACACCTATTAAATGAATAGTATTATTACTTTTATTTTGTAAATGGGAAAAGGAAGCAAATTACCCAAGTAACTTGGTCAAAACTACCCAGATATTAAGTGGCAGGCAAAACATTTTAGAACCCAATGAATGCATCTGTATGCCAGACAGCTTACTTCCAATATTATTACAGGCTTTTTATAGATCAGAGTTTTTACAACATAAGCATAAGCAATCTTGAATTTAAAGTCTTCAATCTTTCAGCATGTATTTTAACTCAACCAAATTAAACTATTTCTATTTAACTGTATGTATTCCAAAGTCTCAGCAAATTTATTCAAATTGGAAAAACAATTTTATAAAATGTTTGAAATAATTAAAAGAGTGCTTACAAGAGTAAGAATGTTCACAAAATAAAACTTCAAATACTATAGGAAACATACATGTTCTTAAATATTTCTTATAAGAAATATACGTACTAGATACATGAAATACTACTTTTGCTTCGAACTCTACCACTGCTTTGAAATTTTGAACATTTTGTTTAATTACACCAAGCCTAAGGTTTCTCAATGGGCAAGTGGAAGTAAAATTATTTCATAGTTATATTGAGAATATATAATGAAAAATAAATGAAAACACTCAGTATAATAAAAAGAAGTATACAAATGAAAGTGAAACAGCTTGTTACAGAGGAAATATATTGAAATTCAGAATTATGCTTTGAGTTATATAGGAGAAGATGAGAGGGACTCTCAGAAAAGAAGAAATCTGGTCTGTAGCAGAAAAAAAACAACAACAACAGATAACACCTGGAAATGGAGATGGTGGCAGCACCAGTGAGACACCTCAGCCTCCCCGGAAGAAAAGGGCCTGAGCAGGTCCTAGTGTGGAAAATGAGGAAACATTCATGGACAGAGTTGAAGTCAGAGTGAAGATTCCCGAAGAACTAAAACCATGGCTTATCAATGACTAGTACTTAATTACCAGGCAAAAACAGTTCTTTTATCTTTCTTCCAAGAAGAATGTGGATTCCATTTTAGAGGATTATGAAAATTATACGAAATTTCAAAGAAGCACAGATAATAAGGAATATGTTGTTAATGAAGTTTTGGCAGGGATGAAAGAAGAATTCAGTGTAATGTTTGGTACTCAGCTACTCTACAAATTTGAGAGAATTGCTGAAATCCTGGCAGATAACCTGATGCTCCCATGTCCCAAGTTTTTGAGTGCCACACCTACTGGGATTATTTGTATGAACTGGAACAATGTTGACCTATACAACTCTGGATGAAAACAGCCTTTATTTCTGAACTATCTTTATGGTTTCCCAAAATATCTCGCAAAGAATTGTACAACTTTGTTTAGTGCCAGTGATTATGAAGTGGCTCCTCTGAGTACCATGGGAAAGTTGTGTGAGACTGCTGACACTCACTTATGTTTGAATCTCTATTTACACATTTTTGTTTCTAGTCCTTCTCTTGTACAAATGATGTACTTTGAAGGTGTTAGCTTATAACAGATTTGGTGTATGTTTGTGTTCTGCACCTTTTTTCTTTTAAACTTCACACAAAGCTCAATTTCTCAAATATTAAACTTAAAAATGAGTATTATTTGCAAATACATTTTGAGAATTAAATGAGATAATACAAACAATGCTCCTACTTGGAATGGTGTTAGAACTTAATAGATAGTAAAAAAATGTTGGTTTTAATTTCATCATTTTCCAGTTATCCAATATTTGCAAATATATCTTTGAACACAAGCCTGGCCATCTGACAGAAGTTAATTCTACATGTATAGAATACAACAAATTGAGGTAATTCAAAATATGTCCTGTACTCAATCATCCAAGCATATACTAAATCAAGGTCTAGCTGAGTCTATATAGCTATCCAAAATACCTTTACAAAATTTTATTTCAGTAATTATTACTCTACCTAATTTTTTTTTCTTTGGTGCATTACAAAGGAAATTAAAGCCTGTAAAATCAGATGGGATATATATGATTTGTGTAGGTAACTGTTTTGCAATTAATTCCAAATTGTCTTTATTCCTTATCTATAGCCACTTGGGTACCTTACTTTCTGCTCATAATAAGGTGTGCTTTTTTCTGTGATATATTTCATGTTTAAAATGTTTTAAATATTTGGTCTTTGTCCCTACTTATTACTATTTGTAGCTGTTTGTCATTCTTCATGAATTCCAAAAATATATATTGGATTATGTTTGTAAACTGGTTTGTTCCTTTGAGCATATTAGGTTAGATTATATTGCATTCAGAAGTTTCACTTTTATTTGGTTAAATAATGATTAAGGGTTTGATTGGGCCTCTTCAGTAGGACATTGAGTCTCTGCCCCCTTGGTGGGTGGGGATTCAGAGAGAAACTGCACCACAGTTGTAGTGTGGGAGGTTGTAGTTTTGAGCTGGAATCTGAGAAGTAAATACATGGGAGAGAGCAGAGCAGCTGAGCCCAGAGAGAATTGAGCCCCAGGGAGAGAGACAAAGCCTAGAGAACCTGACCTTGTGGAGATAATAGAGCAGCTGAGCCCAGAGAGAAACGAGCCCTGAGAGAGAGATGAGACTTATTTCAGCCTACATCTGATATTGGAAGAACCTGGGCCCACAGAGCCTTAAGAGGAAGAGGAACGCTGAATGTCAGCAGCCATCTTTCTCCAACAGATGGCAACAGACTTTGGTGAGGTAAGTAACTTAATGCTTTATGGCCTGGTAACTGTAAGCTTCTAACCTAAATAAATACCCTTTATAAAAGCCAAGTGATTTCTGGTATTTTGCATCAGCACCCCTTTGGCTGACTAATACACTATTGGAATCATCTAATAAATTTTCAGGTAAACTTTTGAAAAATGCATGAATTTCAGAGTCATACAGAGTCCTCAATCTTCACTCTACCAGTTATTGGTATATTAGACAATTTATTTTTATTTCAGATTTTACATCTGTAAATTAGGTTGAATAGTCTTGAAAAATAAATTAAGAAACAAATGATGTCTAATATTGATACTATGCCACATTTCTCATTACATATTTTAAGAAAATTTTTCTCAAGTGATTGAATGTACCAGTGAGACAATGAAAAAACATTGTAAATAAAAATATGTGAAGATATTAATCTCAAATCTTCTATTGAACATTCACAGACAGTTATTTTTCTTCAAGAAGTGAATAAAGTTCCAGTCTGTGGCATCACCTCAATGAAGATTCATTCTCAATGTCAACCGAATATTTGTTCTCTTGTTGGAGAGAAAATAAATCTTTCCCTTACTTAACTACTGGAAAATATAAAATATAATAAGTAGTGACACCACCATCTGCCAAACACTATATGAGCAAAGTACTTTGTTTCTCTACTGAGGCCAACTGAAAGTGAACACTTAATTACAATGTAAATATGCACAATTAGGAACACAAAAGCCATCTAACTGCTAAAAGGACACTGATTTTTTTTCCCTACGCTGTTTTGTAAAGTAGTAAAATTTGACTGACCATTTCATAATAAACTTGAAATCAATATTTCCCTGTAAACCAAAGCAGAATAAAGTTAGATGTTATTACAAAGATCAAATTAAACAATCATTTTATTAATTTCAAATGTTAAAAATGCATTTCTAAATAACCCATAGGTCAAGAAAAATATAATAGAAGTTCAAGAATACTTAGAACCGAATGGCAATAAAATGTATATAAATTGGGATGAAATGATAGCAACATTTTCCAAGGTGATTTATAACTTTTAAAAAAGGATATTTGATTAAAAAAATAACTTAAAATGCAAAGCTAAGTGTATTAGTCAGCCAAAGAGGTGCAGCTGCAAAATACCAGAAATATGTTGGCTTTTATAAAGGATGTTTATTTGGGGTAGAAGCTTACAGTTACCAGACCGTAAAGCATAAGTTCTTCCCTCATCAAAGTCTCTTGCCATGTGTTGGAGCAAGATGGCTGCCGATGTCTGTAAGGGTTCAAGCTTTCTCTTCCTCTTAAGGCTCTGTGGTCCTATCTTCTTCCAAAATCAGCTGTAGGCTGGGATAAGTCTCATCTCTCTCCCAGGGCTCATTTCTCTCCAGGCTCAGCTGCTCTGTTCTCTCCACAAAGTCAGCCTTAGAATATCAGGCTCTCTCTCTTTCCAGAGACTCTGCTGTGTCTATGGAGCCATCTGTATTCCTCTGTGTTCTTCCCCTGTGTGTTTACTTCCCAGGGTTCCAGCATCCAAAAACTCCAACTAACTCCTCTGTTGTGTTGTTTTCTCTGTGAATCCCTGCCCAGCAAGTGGGCAGGGACTCAAAATCCCACTGACGTAGCCCAATCAAAGCTTCAATAATTATTTAATCAGGTAAAATGGAAACCTCTGAATTTAATATAATCTAATATGCCCAAAGGAACAGACCAGTTCACAAACACAATCCAATATCTATTTTTGGAATTCATGAACAATATCAAACTGCTACATTAAGTATGCAACTTAAGAAGATTTAAAAAAAAAGAACAAAAAATTGCCTTCCTTATGAGACCTCGCATGGCCACCCTCTCTATGATTGCCCTCACCCTACCTCTACTGGAAGATTCATGGGGCTCTCACATTTTTGCACAAGTTACAAGCAGAGGCACTGACTGATTTTGTGCCAGACTACATTTGCAAGGATGTCTGTATAGTGAGCAGTCTAGGAAGTTAGAGGTAGTCTCTACTACCGAGCAAAGTACAGATTTGCTTACAACCATGGAAGAAAGATATAATCTGAAGAAAAGTGCAATTATGCTTACTAGTCTGTTATAAAATATTTGGGCTCCCTAAGTTGGACTCCTCTCTTGTAATGCAGTGTTCTGCACATGCATATATCACCATGCCCTCTTTTCATTGCCTTCTGGGAATTGGAGCTCAGGAAATTGATACTCAGTATGCTAATAGTCAACTTGCCTATTGTGCTGTGGGTAATAAGGCCCTTTGTGACTCAGGAGTCTGGTGTTTTCTGCCAGCATCTTTGAAAGGGTGGCAGGGGAACATTTTAGCTTGAAGTGGGGTAAAAGTCCAGAGCCTTCATGGTTCTTGACACCACACTAACACTTCGTATCCTCTTCTCTGTTTAGCTTTTTTTTCTCTTCTTAGCATAAATGCTACATATTTATTTTTTTCACTGTCTGTCTTCTCTAAATTGTAAGTTCCATGAGTCAGTGCCTATCAATTTTAATCATTGCTTTATCCAGAGTACCTAAAAACGTACCTGGGAAAAGTAGGTACCCCAAAAATATTTGCTTATTAATAAATGAAAATATAACTTAATACAGAAATCTAAGTCTGATTTTCTACTACAAAATCTATTCAAATTATACTGTACTTAGCTTAAAGTAGGAAAAGCAATATACATGATTGTCTCAAGAGGTTACAAAATTTTATAAAAATTTATGACATTCATGATTTTAAGAAGTCTTAGAAAACTTTAGGAGGTAATATTCTTAACCTATTCAAGGGTATCTACTTATAACGTACAGCAGCAGAAAATTTAACAATGAAATACTATACATATCCCCTTTAAAAACAGAAGTGATAGAATAATGTTTATTGTTTTTCTATTTAAGATTATACTGGTGGTTCTAGCAGGGCCGAAAGACAAGGAAAGCGATTAAAAGCTGTAGAAATTAGAAAAATAAATAGAAATTAGAAAAAAGTGCTAACTACTTTGAGCATATTTTTAAAAATTCATTTTGAGTGTATGTTAATTATTTTGTTTTTTATGTTTACATATTTTATACATATATTATCTATTTATATATATTATCTACTAAGAAATAAAACAGATATACATTTTCTGGCAAGCTTTATTAAGGAATATTAATTTTAATATTTTCTTTTTTTTTTCTTTTGGTGTTGAAACCATGCCTCACACTCCAGACTGTAAACTTGGCTAAGCTACTTTCTTTGGTTTTCATATGCATTTTCCCATCTTAATACTTTGGGCATGGAATGCTGTATTCAAGTGGCTCTAACTACTGAATTCTCTACTCTTTTTCTCACTGCTGTGCACCAAATTCTAAATCATATCACAAAGCCCACTACAAATGCTTGACCATTGAGCTATCAGCCACCTCTCATCAATGGAATCTATATTTCCTCAATTTTTACAAGGCAAGTTCATTTGCCTCTAGTCATCCCTACTTTTAAGAGTGACTATTAATCATTGCTTGCCCCAATACTGATTTTAAATCAATTTGCCCATCCCTACAGTCATGTGAAAAAACTCTTATAAAAATCTCATAACATTTATAGATATCTCCTGTCTGTTCTGTTTCCCCAGAGAACCCTAATACAGCTACTTATTCATGGTAAGAATACAACAATCACAGGCACACCCTAACCCATGGATACTGGCCACCTTCATAAAAGCAGAGAGGGAAAGCCTTGACAATAGAAAGATCTCTCAAAAAGGGAAAAGCTCTAATGGCATGTTAAAGGGGTGCCCCCCCCCCCAAAATCACTAATCAAATTATTTTTTTTCCATGTTAAGACATGTGGGTAAAATGGTGCTGAAAATGACCTCATGAAGCCTGTAGGCCAATGGGATTTTTTTTTTCAATTTTTTTTATTTTTTTAAAGATACTTAGATTACATAAATGTTACACAAAAAATATAGGGATTCCCATATGCCCCGCTCCCCACACCTCACACACTTTCCCACATAAGCAACATCCTTCATTAGTGTGGCACATTCATTGCAATTGATAAATGCATCCTGGGGCATTGCCATTGAGCACTGTCAATAGTTCACATTGTAGTTTACACTTTCTCCCACACAATTCTGCAGGCTATGGGAAGATATATAATGGCATATATCTGTCATTGAAATGCCATTCATGACCATTCCCAAGTCCCATAAAAGCCCCTGCATTGCACCTGTCTTTCCCTCCCCCTGCCCCTAGAGCATCCAATGGCCACTGCCTCTGCATCAATGTTGTAATTTCTTTCATTGCTAGAATCACAACAAGTCTATTGTAGACTACCAGTTAGTCAACTCTAGTCCATAGCTCATTCCCCAATCCTAAGGATTCTGGGATAGTGATGTCCACTCCACCTCTAATTGTTTGGCTTTGTTCCCATACCAAACAATTGGATGGGACTCTCTTGCTTGCAGTTGTAGGCTCTCATTTCCTTGGTATGGTGGTTGTCAATCCTCACCTCCTTGTTAGTGTCCTGGGTGAATTCAATGAACTAGAGAGTGGTGTTACAACTCCACCAATGTTCAGGGTCCAGATGGCACATGGACATCCCAAAGATTCAATTTTTTTGGACCCACACCTACCAACTCCAGCACCAACTTTAGGTTCAAATAGAAGGGACAGATGAGCCATGTGTAGGGAAGCCATAAGTGAGTTCAACTTTGTCACTCTCAGGAGAACAAACTCCAAAGTGGGGCCCACTAGCAAGGCAACAAACTCTGGACTTATCTGCCCTGGCCATAGGACCTGGGTATCTCCAGAGCCCTCAGGAGCCCCACTATTAGAGATAGTATCCACTTTGGCAGTCTAAGAGATCATGCTGATATGTACATAATTGTTACCTCTGGAATGACCTCCCAACTCACTTTGAAGTCTCTTAGCCATATAAACTCATTTGTCTTTACATTTCCCCCCTTTTATTTGAGGTCTTTTTCTGGTTGCATTGCTAGTTGGTGCTTGGTAATAATCCCACGGTGCCAAGGAGGCTCATCCCTAGGAGTCATGTCCCATACCAAGGGGAAGGTAAAGCACTTAAATGTAGAGTTTGGCTTAGAGAGAGCCACAGTTGAACAACAATTGTGGAGGCAACTCTCAGGCACCCCACAGCACTAGGCTAAGTTTCAATTTGAAGAGCAAGGCTCACAAGCATAGTAGTCAATACCAAGGGCCCATCAATGGACTGTCCTCCTTTGCCAGTCATTGCCCTGAACTTGGTGGACAGTTGCTACTACATTAGAGAATGTAACAGAGCTCTCCAGGATGGGAATTAAATATTCTCTTGGTTATTGTGTGAACTCTCCACCCACTGTGACAATGCCCCATGAATAATTGAACACATTTTATACCTTACATGTATGTCCAGGTGAACTTCCTCCCATGTATTCCCCCTCACTGACACCTCACACCAATGATTCTCCTCTGCCCCATTTGCAACCCTTCTGTGATCTAAAGCTTCTTCAAAAATGAGGCCAATAAAATAGCCAGATACAATTAATAGGAAAATTAAATAATAATAGTAGGTTTAAATATAAGAAATAAAATACATAAAATTTTAAAGAAAACTTACAATAAAATTTAAAAATTGGGATATTATTGTTATGGAGTGCCTAAGAGTTGTCTCCTGAGAGCTTCCTTGTTGCTAAAATCTGCCCTCTCTCTAAGCCAAACTCAGCATATAAATGCATTACCTTCCCCCCTGCATGGGACATGACTCCTGGTGATGAGCCTCCCTGGAACCATGAGATTACTACCAAGCACCAACTAGCAATGCAACTGGAAAAAGACCTCAAATAAAAGAAGGAAAAGGTAAAGACAAATGAGATTATATGGCTAAGAGACTTCAAAGTGAGTTGGGAGGTCATCCTAGAGGTAACGCTTATGCACATCTCAGCAGGATCTCATAGACTGCCAAATTGGATACTACCCCAAATAGTGGGCCTCCTGATGGCTCTGGAGACACCCAGGTCCTACAGGCAGAGCAGATAGATCTGGAGTTTGATGCCTTGCCAGTGGGACCTCCTTTGGAGTTTGTGCACCTGAGAGTGACAGAATTGGACTCAATTATGTCTTCCCTACACATGGATCATCTGTCCCTTCTAATTAAACCTATACTTGGTGCTGGAGTTTGTAGGTGTACATCGAAGTGACTTGAGACTAGGCTGTCCATGTGCCAGCTGGGCCCAGAACCTCAGCAGAGTTGCCACACCTACTCTACAAATCATTGGACTCACCCAGGACAACTAACAAGGAGATGATGATGGACAACGACCATCCCAAGGAACAGAGAGAGTCTGCAACTGTAAGCAAGATATTCCCATCCATCTTCCCAATGGGATATAAGCCCCCTTCCAATTAGAGGTGGAGTGGACATCACCATCCCAGAATCCTCAGGATTGGAGAAAGAACTGTGGACTAGAGTGGACTTACTGATATTCTACTATAGAGATACTGTGATTCTAGCAATGGAAGAAGTTACAACATTGATGTGGAGCCAGTGGTCACCGGAGGCTCTAGGGGCAGGAGAGAGAAAAATAGTTGTAATATGGGTTTTTTTTCGGGACTTGGGAATCATCCTGGATAACATTGCAATGACAGATATAGGCCATTTTATATCGTCCCATAACATGCAGAACTGTGTGGGAGAGAGTGTAGACTACACTGTGAACTATGGTCCATGCGTAATGGCAAAGCCCCAGGATGCATTTATCAATGGCAATGAATGTGCCACACTAATGAAGGATGTTTATGTGGGAGGGTGTGGGAGGTGTGGGGAGTGGGGTATATGGGAATCCCTATACTTTTTTGTGTAACATTTATGTAATCTAAGTATCTTTTTAAAATATATATTATTAAAAAAATTAAAATAATGAAAAATATTAATTTTTTTTGACATTTTGCCTTTCATTACTGTAATATCTGTTGTCCTTTATGTACATTGATATTTTCTTCCATTTATTCCTGTGTTTTACGTTTTTTTCAAAGTAAGTTTTAGGTCACAGTAAAGTGACATACAGAATGCAGGAAACTCCCATATACCCAACATTCTCCACTTTTTCCCCTTCCTGTATTAATACATTTTTATATGTGAATGGTACATTTGTTATAACTGATATACAAATAGTGAAACATAGCTACTAAACATAGTCAATGGTTTACATTATGGTTTACAATTCAGCATGTAAACTTTTATAAACTTTGATTATATTTAACATGGCCTGTGTGCATCATTGCAAGATCATGTAGAACACTTCCATTGCCCACTAAATACCCCCTGTTCCATCTATTCTATTCCTCCCTCTCCATCCCCTCGAGGCCCACAGAGACCACCCACCTTCAGTCCTTGGATGAAAAAATTCATAGTTACTTGCAACAACACTGAGGTCTTGACAAACTGATCCTCCCCTATTAGGAGCTGTTCTTGCGAGAGACTCCCACCCCTCTGTTTGAGAACATATTAGTCCTCCCAAGGATGGGAGTCCAGCTCCTTCCCACTCATTATGTGGGTCTCCACCCACTGATACAACACATTATGACAAAATGATCACTTGCACATTCCCTAGAAACCTGCCCCAGGTGTGCCCTATCTCGAATGCTCCCCCATTCAACACCCTTAACCAGTAACCCTCCCTTGTCATAGTTCCATAAGAGCATTTCCAATTTTGTACTTTCAACCACATGCCCACCAATCCCCAGTGTTCACATGGTCCCTCCCCCAACCCTCCACCCAGTTCCATGGATTGTCCAACCCATCCTCCCTGCACTACCCACCTGTCAAAACTGCACTACCCAACCCAATAGTATCACTATCTCCCTGTCATAGCCCTTCAATGCCTAACTACACACTGCCACCTTATCATAGATTATGCCTGTATAGGCATTGGCTCAAAACCTTCTCCCTTTCTATTTCCTGTAAACCTATTCTCCAGACAGTAGCTTTCTGAGTCAGCTTGATTTGCTTACGTCATATCAGTAAGATCATGTAATATTTGTTCTTCGATGCCTGGCTTGCTTCATGCAACATAAGGTCCTCAAGATTCATCCATGCTATCCCATGTGTTAGCACTGTATTCTTTCTTACAGCTGAGTAATATTCCATTGTGTGTATGTACCACATTTTGTTTATCCCTTCATTTGTTGATGGGCATTTGGGTTGATTCCAACGTTTGGCAATAGTGAATAATGCTGTTATGAACATTGGTGTGCATATACCTGTATGTGTCCTTGCTTTCAATTCTGGGTATATACCCAGCAGTGGAATGGCTGGATCTTGGCAGTTCTATAGTTTTCTTGAGGAACCACCAAACTGTCCTGCACAATGGCTGGATCATTCTACATTCCCACCAGCAGTGGATGAGGATTCCCATTCCTCCACATCCTCTCCAACACCTGTTTTGTTTTTTTTTAGCCGCCAGTCTAATGGGTGTAAGACGGTATCTCATTGTGGTTTTGATTTGTATTTCCCTAATAGCTAGTGATGTTGACCATGTTTTCATGTGCTTTTTAGCCATTTGTATTTCTTCCTTGAAGGAGTGTCATTTCAAGTCACTTGCCCATTTTTAAATGGTTGTTTGTCTTTTTATTTTTGATGTGCAGGATTTCTTTATATATGCTGGATATTAGGCTCCTATCAGATATATGGTTGCCAAATATTTTCTCCCTTTGCGTAGGCTGCCTTTTTACTTTCTTGATATCCACCTTTGAATTGCAAAAATTTTTAATTTTGAGAAGACCCATTTATATCTTTTTTCTTTTGCTGCTCGTGCTTTGGGTGTGAAGTTAATGAAACCATTTCCTATTACAAGGCTCCTGTAGATGTTTCCCTACATTATCTTCCAAAGCCTTTATGGTCTTGTATCTTATCTTCATATCTTTGATCCATCTTGAGTTGATTTTTGTATAAGGTATGAGATGGTGTTCCTCTCTCATTCTTTTGGATATGGATGCCCAGTTTTCCAAGCACCATTTTTTGAAGAGGCCATTCTCTCCCAGTTGATTGGGCTTGGTGACCTTGTCAAATATCAGATGACTGTATATGTGAGGATCTATATCAGAACTCTCAATTTGGTTCCATTGGTCAGTATGTCTATGCTTGTGTCAATATCATGCAGTTTTGACCACTGTAGCTTTGTAGTATGTTTTACAGTCAGGTAGTGTGATTCCTCCAATTTCATTTTTCTTTTTCAATATGTCTTTGGCTATTCAGGGCCTCTTTCCCTTCTAAATAAATTTCATAGTTAGTTTTTCCAATTCAGTAAAAATGTTGTGTTAATTTTTATTGAGATTGCATTAAATCTGTAGATTAGTTTGGGTAGGATAGACATCTTGATGTTTTGTCTTCCTATCCATGAACAGTGGTTTTTCTTCCATTTATTTAAGTTTTCTTTGATTTCTTTTAGCAATGTTGTATAGATTTCTGTGTATAAGTCATTTACATCTTTAGTTAAATTTATTCCTAGGTATTTGATTATTTTAGGTACTATTTTAAATGGTATTTTTTTTCTTGATTTCCTCCTCAGACTGCTCATTTTTGGTGAATAGAAATGCTACTGAGTTTTGCACATTGATCTCATAACCTGTGACTTTACTGAATTCATTTATAAGTCCTAGAACCTTTGTTGTAGATTTCTCAAGGCTTTCTATATATAGGATCATGTCATTCGCAAATAGTGAAATGTTTACTTCTTCCTTTCCAATTTGATGTCTTTTATATCTTTTTCTTGCCTCAGTGCTCAAGCAAGTACTTCTAACACAATGTGAAAGTGGTCTTGTTCTCAATCTTAGAGTGAAAGTTTTAGGATTTTACCATTGAAGATGATGTTAGCTGTGGGTTTTTCCTATATACCCTTTATTGTGTTCAGAAAGTTTCCTTCTATTCCTATCTTTTTCAGTGTTTTTATCAGGAAAGGGTGCTACAGTTTGTCAAAAGCCTTTTCTGTGTCTATAGAGATGATCATGTTATTATTATTTTTTTTAATCTGTTCATTCGGTGTATTACATTGATTGATTTTCTTATATTGAACCATCTTTGCATAACCAGGATGAAACCCACTTTGTCATTGTGTATTGATCTTCTTGAAGAACAGGATTTTGGTTTTATTTATTTTTTCTAGTACTTTCTTATTTTCTATTTCATTTAGTTCTGCTCTAAACTTTGCTATTTCCTTCTTTCATTTCCTTTGGGGTTAGTTTGTTGTTCTTTTACTAATTCCTCCATGTGTGCAGTTAAGTCTTCGATTTTAGCTCTTTCTTCTTTTTTGATATATGCATTTATGGTTATTAATTTCCCTCTCAGTACAGCTTTTCCTGCATCCCATAGGTTTTGATATGTTGTGTTGTCATTTTCATTCGTTTCAATGTAGTTACTGATTTCCTTTGAGATTTCCTCCTTGACTCACTGTTTGTTCAAGCATGTCTTCTTTAACTTCCATATCTTTGTGCCTAATCTGATTATCTGCCCTTACTGATTTCCAGCTTCATTCCATTGTGGTCAGAGAAATTACGGTGTAAAATTTCAATCTTTCTCAATCCATTGTGCATTTTTCTGTGGCCTAGCATGTGGTCTATCTTGGAGAATGATCCATGTGCACTTCTCACATGGATGATTCACGCTGATATACACATGATATACAGTGTATATCACACTGTATTTGATTATAGTGTTCCGTGTCTATTAGGTCCAGATAGTCTAATGTATTATTCAAAGTCTGTTTCTTTATTGATTCTCTGTCATGATGTTCTGTCTCATAGTTATAATGGTGTATTCAAGTCCCTTATTATAATTGTAGAGGCATCTATTTCTCCCCTTAGTTTTTCCAGTGTTTGCTTCACATATTTTAGGTGCATAAATGTTTATGATTATTCTTTCTTCATGAAAGATTGCCCCTTTTACTAATATATAATATCCTTCTTTGTCTCTTATAAAATGATTTTGCATTTAAAGTCTATTTTGTCCGATATTAGTATAGCTGCTTCTTCCCTTTTATGGTTATTGTTTGCTTGTAAGATTGTTTTTTCCAGACATTCACTTTCAGGCTCCTTTTGTCTCTGGGTCTAAGGTGGGTTTCTTGTAGACAACATATAGATGGGTCGTATTTCCTTATCCATTCTGACAATCTGTGTCGCTTGATTGGTGGGTTTAATTCATTAACATTCAGTGTTATTACTTTCAAGGAATTACTTACATTAGCCATATTTTCTTTGGGTTTACATTTGTCATATATTGTTTTTATTTCTCTTTTTGTCTTTTTAGTTGTTCTTACACTCTCCTCCAACTTTCTCTCTCCTGTTTTTTTCCCTTCAACCAGCAGAACTCCCTTCAGTATTTCTTGAAGGACAGGTTTCTTATTGGCATACTCTCTTAATTTCTGTTTATCTGTGAATATTTTGAACTCTCCATCACTTTTGAATGCCAGCTTTGCTGGATTGAGAATTCTTGGCTGGATGTTTTTTTCTTTTAGTACTTTAACTATGTCATATCACTGCCTTCTTGCTTTCATGCTTTCAGATGAAAAATCAGCACTTAATCTTATTGAGCTTCCCTTGTATGTGATGGTTCTTTTCCAATGGGATTATTGGTACCTCCCAAAATGCTGTATTCTTATAATTGCTTTTTGTATTGTTTTGTTAAATGCTCTTATGTTTTAAGACTCTGGATGAGTCTTCTTCTTAGCCTGTCCAATATCTATTACAGAAATTGTTGCACTCAGCTTACTGACTAAAACATGAACTTAATAAAGGATGATTAATTGTGTAAATTAATAATTTCAATATTATTTTAATTATTATTATTATTTTAATATTATTTTTGCTTATAACTACAGATACTGCCACTTTGTTTTAGTCTTAATGGCTTTAACTTTTAACTAAACCATTTTGTCTTACACATATTCAGATACTAAAAATATTATTGAATTCATAAGGAGTTGATTTAAGTTTGGATATTTTGCAACATCTTTTCCCAATTTTAATCTGGCATATATTTATCAGTGGAACTTTCACATTTTAAGTTAGATTTACTTTACATGTCATATGTAGGAATTTGATTAAATTTCCATCTTGTTTACATTTTAGTCTTAACTGTAACAAGCCTAAAATTTCATGATAATATGTGAAGTGTTTGTAAACTTTTCAATCCATACACATTTTTTTGGTATTTGATATAATGATATATAACATTTGGTTTGAAGATTTTTTTTCAGTCCATTTTCATTCAGATAATTAAATATATTGAAGAGTTTAAGTATTTTAATATGTGTGCAGATTTTTACAAAGCATATTTGTTTAGAAAATTGTCATTGAGTGTTCTTATTCTCCATAACCAAAAAAATAGAGCCTTGTTTAAAAACAAAGGTAAAGATATTAATAAATCATCCAATATTAAACAACTTGACCGTAGTTGGAAATTCATTCGTTAGAATGCACATATCCAGTGTCTGGGAGCAGAGAGATCATCTGGAAAATGACTCATTATTGGGTATAAATCATAATTTAAGCTCACTGGGCAGAGAATGTGCTGAAATCTCAAGGGTAAAATTCTAAATGAAAGCAATAAGATCAAGTTAATACATTTATAAATATCCTATATTCCTAGAAATAGATGGCTCAAAATAAATATTAGCTTTTAATCTCAATATGGTATTTTATAAAAATGTTAAAATTTTTACTGTAGGTCTGAACTTCAGAGAACTGTTCCTAATGAGCTGCTCCATTTTACACATTCATGAATTCATATTCAGAAACTGTTATTAATTGTACCAGCTGCATATTAGCTTGGATATGTGATTCAAAATCCATATTTACTCCTGAATATTATATAATGTTATAAGAGTTCAAAGCAGTAAAACAGATTCCAATAATTATGACAGTTTTTAACTCTAACCATATCTGCTTAGGAGTCTCATTAAATAGTGCCTTTGAAGTTATCATTTAATGAGTACATGCAAGTTCAATGTGGGCACAATATTTGTCTGCATTTCACTGTTTTATCCCTAACACAGCATTAGAATAAAATAGATACTACATAAATATCTGAAATGAATAAATGAAAAATGGATGTGATAGTAGAGTTTTTAAAAGAGTTGCAAACATTCTGTTGGAAAAGAGAAAGTCATCATTGATCAATGCAGTTATATATATATATATATATATATATGTATACATATATGACTGCTGTGATTAATGAGATGCAGCATGGTTTTTGTTGAAAGACACTGAACTTTTATCAGTTAATCCACATCTAATCTCCACATGAACTATAAACTCTGGGATTGTAGAACTCAATCAGAAAGCAAACACCTATATAAATATACATTTAAAATAGAAATTATGATTATATATTGTTTTATTGGACTTTCATATTTAGTCAGCATAAAAATAATCACACTTCATCTCCACTAGTAGTCAAATACTTACATGAACTTCATATTTGTCATTTTTTGAGTTATAAGCTTGTATTATTTCAATAACTATTGATTTTAAAGAGAGCCTCATATTAACAAAATTAATATTTAGTGAGAAATGGGGTTGGGGTATGGTTGAGCATTATATAAACACTTAAGCAAGTATAATTTCTTTAGAAGTAGATACTGTTGAGAATATTTTATAAATTGATGAACTTCTAGCCTTAGGCATCAGCTAATTAGTATGGCTTGATTCCATCTCTTTCCCTGCAAATACTTTAGAAATTCAAAAAGAAAAGGAGAGTTGCAGTAATCCTGGGGATTATGATTTTTGGTCAGTAAAATGTTAGAACCCCAGGGAAATTTCCAGAAACTGAATTGTTGATGGGGCTATAGAGAGGGAAAGCAGAACCCGACAGGACAGAAATTGGCTACTCCTTAAGCCACACTGACCCTATTCCTGGAAAACAACAAAGAAATGTTCAATCCTACCAAATAAGGCCTATTTTCTGAGAATAACCTAATCACTTCAAACTTCTCTTTTTCTTTTATAAAGAAAAAAGGTCAAATTAATCCCTCCCTATCTTTACTTAGTCATAGATTTATCAATTAACTACTACCATATATAGATATAGTCTGGACGTTTGTACATTAATTCTGGGTTGTGTAGCCTGCAGCATAATGACTCAACGAGAGGAAGAGCTGTGGGAAATGACTCTCCTTGTATTAGTAATAATCCATTATCTGTCAAGAATGGAAATTTTAAAAGTTGCTCATTATTCAAGAATAAATTCCCTGCCATATGGTTTCATGACCAGTAAATAGAAGCAAGAGCTTTTGTCTGTGATCTAGGTGGTCACATTAGATATATTACTTCTGGGAATTGGCAGTTTTTTCAGGAGCTGTGCCCATCAACCTGCCCTTCAGCATGGGCTCGGCAAGGAGGCTCTTAATGGCAACTCAAGAACAGTGTTTAGCACATATTTCAGTCAAAAATTTATTCAATTAATGAATGAATGAAGAGTGAGAGGAATAAAGCTGACAATGCAAGAAAGTAAATCAAGATGAAAAGAAAAGTGGGTGGAGGAAACCGTGAATAAATTAGAAATTAAATTTAGAAAGTTACTCCTTCATGGTAAGTAAAGTGAATATGAAGCTAACAGCTAATACCATACAGACATATCATACAAACATGGCAGATCACTAGGTGCATATCCAATGAAGAAAAGAATAAGTGAAAGACACCTGTTATGAAAAATATTATTAGAAATGTTTTGAGAGGTTAAAAATATTGAAATGAAAGAAGAAAATTCAAGAGATAGTAATATTAGAAAGAACAGTATTATCACTATATGCATATGATTGTTGACCCAGAAGACTAAGACTTAACTTATAATAAATGAATAAATAAATAAACAAGCAAACAAACAAACATGGTAGGTTTGATAAGACTAGGGATAAGTAATCAAGAAAGACAAAGAATACATGTTGATGATTGGATTGGTCAAAATGTCTTATTTGATTTTACAGTAAATCTGTTAAAAACATCAGTCAATTAATAAGGAATGGGATTTTGCTTAATAAAACTCAGCCTGAAGGTTAATATTCTCATTTGTTCTTGCAGTCAGTTATTCATATAAGAACATTCTGTTAAGTTTATCCTTCAGTAGGATTTCTCTTAGTATAAAGTCATAAAAGGTTTTCTCATTTTTAGTACTGAACAAAGTTTTATTCACAGTCTTTATACCTCGTGGAGAGTAATGAGATTTTTGAAGGAATTGGAGGTTTTCTTTTTTTTCTGTGTTACATTGTAAAATATATTACTTAAACTCTTTATAAGACATTCCTGATAATATCTTCTAATTATTTGCATTTTTAAATCTCTAGGTAATTTTTTTCAAAATATAATTTCTAGTTCCTAAATTAGGAAACAGAAAGATTTAGGTGTATGTGTTGAAGTGTGCACAAATGACATAATTAACTAATTACTATCTAATGATTTAAAATTCAAGGGAGAAATGATAAAAAGTCAGCAATTATTGATTGCCTATGATATGCCTAAATTCTAACAGTCATTGTTCTGCAAAAATAGGGCAAAGTGATTTCTCTTAAAGATGTTGTAATTGAGTGAGGAGACAGGCAAATAAACCATTGAAGCTCAAAGATAAAGCCCCTAATCATTACTGCTTGTAGTTCCAGAATTTTATTTTTCTTATATCTGTTATGACTTTTTAACAGTTAGTGGCAGCTAAGAAGGCTATGGAGAAGGAATTTTTCAAACAATATATGTTTCAGTTTGAAGAAAAAGTATTTTTGGAAATAAGGAATTAAGCAGTTAAAGAGTACAAGGGCCACAAAAGATGAAGGTACACTTGTAGCTATTCTTAAAAAAAATAT